>ML778631.1:1039933-1075511 GCA_009831015.1 Picea engelmannii
ATTTTTACAGTCTCTGTACATTTCTCTGATTAATAGAAATCATGTATTACTGTATATCTATGTTTATGGTTGCATCTCTAATACATTTCTGTTATATTATTGAATATCTGCAATATCTCTGTGCATTTCTTTATTATATCTCCACTCTCATTTTGTGCCGAAAATAATCTGGATCAGCTCCAGACAGGGCCTTCTTTATTTGCTCAAAGGAATTTCCCGATTCAGAAGTCCACCTCACTTCATTTCCTTTCCTTAGCATGGTTGTTATAAGCCTTACCTCCTCAGAAAAGTTAGGCACAAACCTCCTTAGGAAATTAATCTTGCCAAGGAAGGATTGGACCTCCTTCTTGGACCTCGGGACTGATAAGGCTTGTATTGCCTCAACTCTGCTAGGGTCAATCCTAACTCCTTCTGCTGATACTATGTGGCCTAGTAATTTTCCCTCCTGCATGGCGAACAGATATTTCTTGGGGTTTAATGAAATGCCAAAACTCCTGCATTTCATGAAAACTTTCCTGAGATGACGACAGTGTTCTTTATCCAACTTTGAAAACACTGTGATGTCATCCAGATAGACGACCACAAATTTATCCTTTTCGCCAACGAAAGCTATGTCCATGGCACGCTGAAACGTGGCCCCTACATTCATTAATATGGCATCTTGACGTACATGAATGTTCCCCATGGAGTGGTAAATGTCGTCTTTCCCTGTCCTCAGGCAGGACAGAGACCTGATTGTAGCCAGAGAAACCATCAATCATGGACATCCTGGAAGCTCTTGTTACCCTCTGCAGTATATGTTCCATTTTTGGTAAGGGGTAGTTATCCTTGCGTGAGCTCCTGTTCAGGTTTCTGAAGTCTACACAGAGCCAAATTTCTCCACTCTTTTTCCTTACTGGCACCAAGTTGGCCACCCACTTTGAATACCTCAGCGGTACAATGATCTGAGCTCGAAGCAGCTTCTTCACTTCCCTCTCCATGATAGGCAGCAGCATAGGGTTGATCTGTCTCAGCTTCTGCCTAAATGGCTTTGCCTCCTCTTTTAATGGGATTTTATGCTCGATGACAGAAGTGTCATATGTTTTGAGGTCCTCGTAGGTCCAGGCAAACACGTTAGCAAATTCCCTCAAAAGTCCAGTGTATTCGAACCTCTGCTCCTCTGTCATACTTCTTGACAATTTGACAAACTTGGGCTCGTTCTCAGTCCCAATGTTGCACTAAATAGTACCAGTGTCATCCTCCATGGTCTCCCCTTTTAATGACACATTGTTTCTATCAAAAATCCTTTCCAAAGGAACTAGTCCTCTTGGAATATGATTGTTGGGTAGCTGCACAATGTTACGCTCTGCAATCTTATTCAGAAAATTACCCCCATCAAGCTCTTCTTTAGAGATGGAGTCTTGGTCGATATGCATCTCTGAAAACTCTTCGATAGTTTCCAAGAATTTCTTGACCTCTAGATCATCCTCGAAAACCTTCCAATGTTTGACGTTGTCGGGAATGGAGGGCCTGATTTTTACTTCCACATCATATCTAAATTTGGGCGGCAAGGGTATTTTGAAATTACTTGTTGATGTAGCCAAGGAATCTGCCATTGTGTTCTCCTCTCTTGGGATGAAATAAATGTTAAATGCTAAGAAGAAACTATCAATTAGGTCCCATACCTCGTTTCTGTAACTTCTGAGTCGAGGGTGCTTAGCCTGATAAGCATTTCTGATCTGTTTGACCACCAACTTTGCATCACCGAACACTGCTACCTCCTGAATTCCCATTTCCCTTGCGGCTCTTAACCCCGGGACGAGAGCTTCATACTCTGCCACATTGTTGGTAGCTTCAAATTCTAGCTTGTATGATACAGATATGGCTTCTCGAGCAGGTGACACAAAAACCACCCCAGCTCCAGCACCTTCCCTGGAAGAGGCTCCATCAAAGAACATTTTCCAGAAGGGGGTGATGGAGGGAGGAAATTTAGGGGAAATGGTGGGCTGCTTTCTGAGCTTAAGAGGGGGCTCGGGAGCATGGGTGAGCTGTAGTAAACTAGAACCTAAATCAATGTCTAAGGAAAAAATGGGATGGTTGGTAGGGTTGGCTTCATCACTGATTATATATTCTAGTTGGGCTTCCCTGTACAGCCTCCTATGTTCTCCTCCAAACACTGGGATAGTAGCATATGTGAGGTCCATCTGCAAAGTTTCCCCCTGTCTTTTTATCCAAGACCTTGATAATAACATACCGAACTTGGGGGGTACATCAGCCACTACAATATCCATGACCACACTTTTCATGGGCAACTGAAACAAGGTCACAACCAGGTCTTTGATAACTCCTAGACATTGAACCTTTCTGGAGTCAAAGGAATAGAGGTCATGATAGGCTCGGGTGACTTCTAGCCCTAACTCTTCCATGGCAGTTTTGGGCATGAGGTTGTGAGAAGCCCCCGAATCCATCAAGCAGTTGTGCAGCACCTTGTCATGTATGTTCAGGGAAGTGTAGAAGGGAGGGGACGAGTCATTCCTGTCTTCTACCATAGGACCTAGGATAACTGCAGGTTTTTCATCTTGCAAATTGATGGAGTCTGTGGGAAGGCATGATGTCTCAGACTGTAAAAGCTCCAAGAACCATTTCTTGAACCCTTCATGTTTAATCAATTCGGTCATGGGCACAGGGATTCTAATTTTTTGAATTTCATGCTCGAAATTAAAAGAAGACGTAAGCTTCGGAATTTCTTTTATTTCGGGAACATGACTCTGGACTATGGGAGAGAAGGGTTGGGTCTTCTTACCTCTGTGACTATATGCTACTTCATTAGCATGTTTCTCTGTTCTAGTAGACTGCTAAGGAACGCCAGGCACTATAGTCTTTTTCTTGGACCTCAGATCATACCTGCCTTGGCCACCACTAATCTTGTCTCCCTTGCTCAGTTGATTTAGCTGACTGTCCATGAGAGACTCCTCATATGCTGATTGAGTGAGATGAGGAAAAGGAGGAGTGTCTCCGAAGCAGTGGATTTTAGGATCAAGCTCATCTATTTCCCCTTCTTCCCCCTCGGCCAAAAAATTGCTTTGGAAAGGGGCCTGAATTTTCTGGTCTTCTCTGTCTCTTCCCCTCTCTCTTTGCACATTCGGGGGGGTAAAATTGTTCGGCCTCCTGAAACCTCCTTTTTTTTCAGTGTTCTGAGGGCCCTTGTATGCTTGCCTACCCTCGACTTTCAGTCTCTCCATCTCTGCAGACAGAGACTTCACCATCTTGGTCAGTTCATCCACTTGAGGGTGGGGCATCGATGATCCAGAAGTTGAGGTTTCCGACCTTCCCTTTCTTCTGTCTACGTCGGCCTTGTTCCTCAGTCTGTCAGCTGCTAACACATTGGATTCCACCTCTATGGCCGCATCTTTCATTTGAGCTAAGGATGTGGCTCTTCTTTCTCTCAACAAAAGACAGAAATCGGGGCCAAACTCACTAGCATAAGAAATTTTGGCCGAGGCTTCTGAGGGTTTTATTTCGGCAGGAATTTTATTATACATCTTATTAAATCTTTTGGAGAAGTCAGAGACAGACTCTCCTTCCATTTTCTTCAAAGACCCGAACTCTTTCATGTAGTACATGAAATCTTTCCTATCGCCCCACTGCCTTGGGAAAGCACTATCCAGGGCTTCGATCCTAGCAATAGCTCCAGGGGCCAATCCTCTGAACCATTTCCTCACCTCGCCATCCAGGCTCTGGACAAAGACTCTCATCCAGACATCTTCATTTTCAATGTTCAGGTTGTCTGCATAACTGTAGAAAGCAGTCAGGTGCTCTTCTGCAGTTATGTCCCCTTCCCCAGTGAACTTGGGAATGTATTTCAAGTAATCTCCAGCAGGGAGAGGATTCATAGGATGGGGTAGGACTAAGGGGGCATATCTAGCAGTGACTATGGCGTCCATTCTATTCAGAGGGGGATTAGCACCAGCCATAGGAATATTATATGGAGGAGAACTTGAAGGAGAAGGAGTTCGAAAAGGGGATATTGGGAATGAGCTTCCAGGAAATAATGGGGGATTTAGGGAGATGACTAGTGGGCTAGAGTCAGCAGATGATTTTTTTTTGCGCAAAAGAGGCGGTAGTAACAAGAGGAGGAGTGGGGAAGTATTACGCGGTCCTGGGCCTATGCCGAGGTACAGCTTCAAGGGAAAGGGGAGTGACAAGGATTTCACCCTCCAATCCCGGACCGGGAGGGGAAAACACAGCAGGAACACTCCCGAAATGCAGGAAGCGGGAAACCTCATAAAACGGTCTGCTAGGGGGATGAGGAGAAGAAAATGGATTTTCTACAGAAGGAGACAGTGGATTACCTGGTTCAGCGGTGGAAGCTTCTCCTTTAGAGGCCTTTCCTTTTCTGAAAATCACCTCGGGTTCGGATACAGGCGTAGCTAGGGGCAGTGGTGGATGGGACCACGTATGTCTGCCTCTGGAAGCCACAACTAAAACAGCAGGTTTGCTCCAGTGGGGTCATCACAATGGAGTCGCCAGGTGCACAGTAGAAATCTTCAAAGGCTCTGATACCTGATGCACCTTCAGAATCAGAGGCTCAATGTCATTCAATCCCAGGGAAAATTTTCAACTTCGTCCCTGGCAACGGCGCCAGAAATGTTAGCGTCAGAAGTCACTCCTAGATTGCTTGCAGGAGCAAAGCCCAACACCCATCAGTGTTTATGTCACGGTTTAATAAATGGGGTGATCAAATCAGTAAAGACTCAAGAAGATAAAACTTTGACTCGGGAGACCGGGCCTGGTATGTATGCACCAAGGGAGGTCTTGATCCAACTTCTGTCAGTAAATGGATTAAAGGGTGACAGAGGGAAGACTTGTGAGAAGGGCGAGCAAGACTGCCTCAGGCGACAAGACTTCGAAAGCTTGAGGATGAAAAACTTAGAAGCCAAGATCCTCTTGGTCTAGAGCTTCAAGGATCTGAAGGGTGACTCAACTGGATCCTCCAATTCTAAGTCGTTTGGCGCTACGAAAATAACAGGAACTGATTAGAAACAATGTAACTGTTACAGTGATCCAACCTACATCATCCTATAATAGCTACAACTTGACTGGATCCTCCAATTCCAAGTTGTTCTAACACAATATACAAGAGATGGAAAAGAGGCTGACATCCATAAAGTAAGAAGTCTCAAATGCCTTATACATTAACCAGAGCGACTAGCGCTTCATCAAAACTTTACAATCGGGAGCCTTACTCAACCATCGATACCTCACAAAATACAAAGACTGAGTCTATATACCCAGGAAAATTCACCTAACAAAGGCATGTTCATCCATCCAAAGCGTGGTGTCCCTTCAGCCGAATTCGGATGGATAATCCCTGTCAGACGCCACCTTAACCGCGCATGATTCCTGTAAGGGGAGGGTAGCTAAGCCATTAAGTGTCGGGCTAGCGTGCGCAGACTTCTATGTCTAGTCGAGGACTTTGGCATGGCTTCTCTGAAAAAATGGGTACACAGGACCCTCTCAAGCAGACTGCTCGCCAGGCCCTCCATACTTCGCACTTAATGACTGAGGAGAGGTTTCAACCACCTCTCCTTGACTTCATTTACTCTGAGCGAGAAACAGTATTGAGATCGGATCCGATGACGTATGGAGATCGCGATGATCCCTTCTGTAACTGAACTCGACACTTTTGGCCTTCTTTACAAGCTCCTTTCTTTCCCCAAGTGACCGCATGCTGTGACCACGTGCTTATTCCTAAGGCTCTTTCGGCGTTCACGAATGGGAAGGAGCTGATCATTGCTTATCATAGTTGCGATGGGCGAAAGGTCGAGATGGCTCAATTGAGCACCACACGTCCTTCAAATCTGACGGTCCTAACTCACCCGACGCTGCTGTGGGCCCCAAGTCCTGAATTCTCTTGCTACTTCGTGTATCAGGATATGATGGAGCTGGTTTTTGCGCTTCGAAACCACGATGGGCGAAAAGGTGGGAAGCCTAATCGCACGCCAGGTGTCTACTTCAAATGGACGGCTGAGACTGCCCCCTGATAATGTGGGCCCAACTTTAAAAGTTTTTTCCTTTTCATGATTTGCGAGTTCGTGGATCAAAGACCCTCGGCTCCCTTTTCTAAACTCCCGATCCTCGAGATGGCGATACGGGTCGGGCCCCTTTTCTGGTCAGGGCTCTCTGCATTTAACCGTCGGCTAGAGCCCAAGTACTAACGCCTCTCGCAACTCGCGGCTTCGCGAGCTGGAGTATCAAACTTTGGCATTCTCCCCTCACAAAGTCCCGAGACGCGATGGTCAGCGAAGGTTGACCCCCTCTGGGCACTTTTCGTAACTCACAATCTCACGCAACTAAAATACATAGTCCTCCCTCCAAACTTACGAACCCCGAGTTCGAGAAATAACTACTGCGCTTGTACTGATCGCGATTTACACCCCTTGAAAACCCTTTTGCGCCATACTTAGCACGACTCGGTTAGCTGCAACAACCCATCAACTGCTGATATGCTCTGTCGATGAATTCTTGCCGCAGAAGAATGAAGTGCCTGCTCGCTTGATTTAAGCCCGAAATAGATTTCTTATGTGAGCTGCGCCCAGCGATCCTTGCGCCATTTGCAATCCTGAATACTCTTGTGCCTCGGATGAAAAATGTTACTAACAGGAGGGAGATGTGGCTAAGCATTTGTGGTGAGAAAATGAACGATCATAGTTAGAAGCTCAACGAGATACAAACCTGAGTGACAATAAGTCTGGTGAGGGAGTCGAAGTAAAATTATTAAGTCACATTAGAAGCATGTCCGCGAAATATATATATATCCCACATGCATAAGGAGAATTAACTTTGAAAGGTTTATATTGCAAAATCACCTTTATGTAGCTTGAAAGTGAATAGAAGAATCATGGAACTGTGTGCAAGGTGCCAACTTTTGGTGTGGAGAACTATGAAACCGAAGTCTATTAAATCCCAACTATTCGTTTCCATAGATCAATGGTTAAGATCAAATATTTGGGTTTGATACTTGGTGGGCCAAATCAACCACGTAAGTGCCATGATAGTAACCTCATCAATGCCACATGTCTAGTCAAATGAATGCCACATCAAAGGAAGTCCATGTCAATGATGCCACGTGTCAAGACACGTACCGATGCCATGTCATCCAGTGTATATGAAGAAGACATCCATGTGGAAGCCATCTCATCTACAACATCAACACAAGAGATCTCAAAAAATGACTATGTATCAATACATCACAAAGATAGTGAGCACGACGGAGAATCAAGAGTATCTGAAGAAGTGACGACGAACTCATAGACCCAAGGAACGATTGTAGGATTTTGAAGAATAGAATAAGTACCAAGAAAGAAACCAAGAAACCAAAGCACAACAGTTTCCAGGTTATCAAAGACATAAACATAAACAACATCAAGACAGAGTCTTGGGCGAGTCCAAGAAACCAAAGCACAACAACTGCTAGGTTATCAAAGACATTGACATAAACAACATCAAGACAACCCGCATGCATTGGACTACTCAACTCCATCAGTGGTTTATGAAATCCATTTGCAGGTATGCCTCTTAATATTCAAATTTCCACTTCATAATATTCAAATTAAAAAAACAAGCATTTACAGAAAGCATCTTATATCTTGTCAGTTTATTAATTAAGTTGATGTTTACGAAAATACATAATGTACTTGAAGCGTTTGAGTGGGAGTATCCCGGAGCCACGCTCAGTCGCTTCACTCCAGGATTCCAGAGATGGAAAATTCGGAGGCACCATGCAAATTCGAGAACACAGTAAAACCACTCCTTCATACTCTTCGTTATCAAGCTCATCCTCTACTCTAAAAGCATCTCCTTTGCATTTAGAATTAGCAAGAGATCTCGACCATGCCACTCTCAAGTCACTTGATCAATTCCAACCTTATGAGAATAAATCGATCGCTAACATGGCGCAAGTGTTAGGAGGCCTGGTCGTCGCCACCACTGTGCCTCCGAGCTAGTTCTCGGGGTCATTCCACAGGTCATAGTTCCAAAGGGTGTAGTTCCACAGTTCATAGTTCCAAAGGGCATAGTTCCATTGGTCATAGTTCTTGGGGTCATTCCATGGGTCATAGTTCCATAGGGCGTAGTTCCAGAGGTCATAGTTCCACAGGTAGTTCTAGAGGTCATAGTTCCAGAGGTCATAGTTCCAGAGGGCGTAGTTCAAGAGGTCATAGTTCCATAGGGCATAGTTCCAGGGGTCACAGTTCCATAGGTCACAGTTCCAAAGGTCATAGTTCCAGAGGGATTAATTCCAGAGGTCATAGTTCTAGAGGTCACAGTTCCATAGGGCATAGTTCCACAGTTCATAGTTCCATAGGTCATAGTTCCAGAGGGCCTATTTCCATAAGTCATATTTCTAGAGGTCATAGTTCCAGAGGGCATAGTTCCATAGGTCATAGTTCCACAGGTCACAGTTCCACGGGTCACAGTTCCATAGGTCATAGTTCCAGAGGTCATAGTTCTAGACGACATAGTTCCAGAGGTCATAGTTCTATAGGACGTAGCTCCATAGGTCACAATTCCATAGGTCATAGTTCCAGAGGTCATAGTTCTAGAGGACGTAGCTCCATAGATCATAGTTCCATGGGTCATAGGTCCAGAGGTCATAGTTCTAGAGGGTGTAGTTCTAGAGATCATAGCTCTAGAGGGTGTAGTTCCAGAAGTCATAGTTCATGGGGTCATTCCACATGTCATAGTTCCAGAGGATGTATCTACAAAGGTCATAGTTCCACAAGTCATAGTTCCAAAGGGCGTAGTTCCAAAGGTCGTAGTTCCACGGGTCATAGTTCTTGGGGTCATTCCACAGGTCATAGTTCCAAAGGGCGTAGTTCCACATGTCATAGTTCTAAAGGGCATAGTTCCAAAGGTTGTAGTTCCATGGGTCATAGTTCTTGGGGTCATTCCACAAGTCATAGATCCAGAGGGCGTAGTTCCAGAGGTCATAGTTCCACAGGGTGTAGTTCCACAGGGAATAGCTCCAGAGGTCACAATTCCAGAGGTCACAGTTCCAAAGGGCCTAGTTCTAGAGGTCGTAGTTCCACAGGTCATAGTTCCAAAGGGCATAGTTCCAAAGGTCATAGTTTCAAAGGGCGTAGTTCCAGAGGTTATAGTTCCACAGATGCAGTTCCAGAGGGCGTAGTTCCACAGGTCATAGTTCCAAAGGACGTAGTTCCAGAAGGCGTAGTTCTAGAGGTCATAGTTCCAAAGGGCATAGTTCCAGAGGGCGTAGTTCCAGAGGTCATAGTTATAGAGGTGTAGTTCCAGATGGCGTAGTTCCAGAGGTCATAGTTCGAAAGGGAATATTTCCATAGGACGTAGTTCCAGAGGTCATAGTTCCAAAGGGCCTAGTTCCAGAGGGTGTAGTTCTAGAGGTAACAATTCCACAAGTCATAGTTCTAGAGGGTGTAGTTCCACAGGTCACAATTCTAGAGGGTGTAGTTCCAGAGTTCATAGTTCCAAAGGGCGTAGTTCCAAAGGTCACAATTCCACATGTCATAGTTCCAGAGGGCCTAGTTCTAGAGGGCGTAGTTCCACAAGTCATAGTTCTAGAGGGCATAGTTTGAGAGGTCATAGTTCCAAAGGGCGTAGTTCCATAGGTCATAGTTTCAGAGGCGTAGTTCCAAAGGGCGTAGTTCCACAAGTCATGGTTCCAAAGGACGTAGTTCCAGAGGACGTAGTTGCAGAGTTCATAGTTCTAGAGGGCGTAGTTCCACATAGCGTAGTTCCAAAGGTCACAATTCCACAGGTCATAGTTCCAGAGGGCCTAGTTCTAGAGGACTTAGTTCCATAGGTCATAGTTCTATAGGGCGTAGTTCCAGAGGTCATAGTTCCAAAGGGCATAGTTCCAGAGGGTGTAGTTGTAGAGCCCATAGTTTCAGAGGCGTAGTTTCAGAGGGAGTAGTTCCACAGGTCATAGTTCCAAAGGGTCTAGTTCCATAGGGCATAGTTCCAGAGGTCATAGTTCCAGAGGGCATAGTTCCACAGGTCATAGTTCCACAGGTCATAGTTACAGAGGGTGTAGTTTCAGAGGCCATAGTTCCAAAGGGCGTAGTTCCAGAAGGCGTAATTACAGAGGTCATAGTTCCAAAGGGCATAGTTCCAGAGGGCATAGTTCCAGAGGTCATAGTTCCAGAGGCGTAGTTCTAAAGGGCGTAGTTTCACAGGTCATAGTTCCAAAGGGCGTAGTTCTAGAGGGCGTAGTTCCACAGGTCATAGTTCTAGAGGGTGTAGTTCCACAAGTCATAGTTCCACAAGTCAAAATTCCACATGCCATAGTTCCAGAGGGCATACTTCTAGAGGGCGTTGTTCCACAGGTCATAGATCCAGAGGGCATAGTTCTAGAGGTCATAGTTTCAGAGGGTGTAGTTCCATAGGGTGTAGTTCCAGAGGTCACAATTCCACAAGTCATAGTTCCAGAGGGCCTAGTTCCACAGGTCATAGTTCAACAGGGCGTAGTTCCAGAGGTCATAGTTCCAAAGGGCGTAGTTCCATAGGTCACAATTCCACGGGTCATAGTTTCAGAGGGCCTATTTCTAGAGGGCGTAGTTCCACAGGTCATAGTGCCAGAGGGCATAGTTCCACAGGTCATAGTTCCAAAGTAATTAGTTCCATAGGGCATAGTTCCATAGGTCATATTTCCAGAGGTGTAGTTCCAGAGGGCATAGTTCCACAAGTCATAGTTCCAAAGGGCGTAGTTCTAGAGGGCGTAGTTCCATAGGTCATAGTTCCAAAGGGCATAGTTCCAGAGGTCACAATTCCATAGGTCATAGGTCCAGAGGGCCTAGTTCTAGAGGGCGTAGTTCCATAAGTCATAGTTTTAGAGGGCGTAGTTCCACAGGTCATAGTTTCAAAGGGCGTAGTTCCACAGGTCACAATTACACATGTCATAGTTCATCAGGGCGTAGTTCTAGAGGGCCTAATTCCACAGGTCATAGTTCTAGAGGGCATAGTTCGAGAGGTCATAATTCCAAAGGGTGTAGTTCCAGAGGTCATAGTTTAAGAGGCGTAGTTTCAGAGGGCATAGTTCCATAAGTCATAGTTCCAAAGGGCGTAGTTCCAGAGGACGTAGTTGCAGAGTTCACAGTTCCAGAGGGCGTAGTTCCACAGAGCATAGTTCCAAAGGTCATAATTCCATAGGTCATAGTTCTAGAGGGCCTAGTTCTAGAGGGCTTAGTTCCATAGGTCATAGTCCCATAGGGTGTAGTTCCACAGAACGTAGTTCCAGAGGTCATAGTTCCAGAGCGTAGTTCCAGAGGGCGTAGTTCGACAGGTCATAGTTCCAGAGGGTATAGTTCTAGAGGGCATAGTTCCAAAGGGCTTCCACAGGTCATAGTTCCACAGGTCACAATTCCACAGGTAATAGTTCCAGAGGGCATAGTTCCAAATTTCATAGTTCCAAAGGGCGTAGTTCCAAAGGGAATAGTTCCAGAGGTCATAGTTCCAAAGGGCATAGTTCTAGAGGGCGTAGTTCCAGAGGTCATAATTCTAGAGGCATAGTTCCAGAGGGAATATGACCTTTGGAACTATGACCTGTGGAATTGTGACCTATGGAACTATGACCTGTGGAAGTACGCTCTCTGGAACTATGACCTATGGAACTACGCCCTCTAGAACTATGACTTGTGGAAATACACCCTCTAGAACTAGTCCCTCTAAAACTATGACCTATGGAATTGTGACCTGTGGAACTATGACTTGTGGCATTGTGACATGTGGAGCTATGACCTATGGAACTACGCCCTCTAGAAATATGACCTCTAGAACTACACCCTCTGGAACTATGCCCTTTGGAACTATGACCTCTGGAACTACGCCCTCTAGAACTACGCCCTTTGGAACTATGACCTCTAGAACTATTCCCTCTTGAACTATGACCTGTGGAATTGTGACCTGTGGAACTATGACCTGTGAAACTACTCCCTCTGGAACTTTGACCTCTGAAACTACGCCCTCTGGAACTACGCCCTTTGGAACTATGACCTGTGGAACTACTCCCTCTAGAACTACGCCTCTGGAACTATGACCTATGGAACTACGCCCTCTGGAACTAAGCTCTTTGAACTATAACCTCTGTAACTACGCCCTTTGGAACTATGACCTCTGGAAGTACGCCCTCTAGAACTATGACCTGTGGAATTGTGACCTGTGGAACTATGACCTATGGAACTACACCCTCTGAAATTATGACCTCTGGAACTACGCCCTCTGGAACTACTCCCTTTGGAACTATGACCTGTGGAATTATGCCCTCTGCAACTACGCGTCTGGAACTATGACCTATGCAACTACGCCCTCCGGAACTATGCCCTTTGGAACTATGACCTTTGGAACTATGCCCTCTGGAAATATGACCTCTGGAACTATGCCCTCCAAAGGTTGTAGTTCCACAGGTCATAGTTCTTGGGGTCATTCCACAGGTCATAGTTCCATAGGGTGTAGTTCTAGAGGTCATACTTCCACAGGTGGTTCTATAGGTCATAGTTCCAGAGGTCATAGTTGCAGAGGGCGTAGTTCAAGAGGTCATAGTTCCAGACGGCATAGTTCCAAAGGTCATAGTTCCATAGGTCACAGTTCCATAGGTCTTAGTTCCAAAGGTCATAGTTCCATAGGGAGTAGTTCCAGAGGTCATAGTTCTAGAGGGCATAGTTCCAGAGGTCATAGTTCCATAGGGCGTAGTTCCACAGATCATAGTTCCACAGGTCATAGTTCCAGAAGGCGTAGTTCCACATTTCATAGTTCCAAATGGCGTAGTTCCAAAGGGCATAGTTCCATATGTCATAGTTCCAGAGGGCATAGTTCCATAGGTCATAGTTCCACAGGTCACAATTCCACAGGTCATAGTTCCAGAGGGCGTAGTTCCAGAGGTCATTGTTCCAAAGGGTGTAGTTCCAAAGATCATAGTTCCAAAGGGCGTAATTCCAGAGGTCATAGTTCCAGAGGACGTAGTTCCACAGGTAATAGTTCCACAGGTCACAATTCCATAGGTCATAGTTCAATAGGTCCTAGTTCTAGAGGGTGTAGTTCCATAGGTCATAGTTCCAGAGGGTGTAGTTCCACAGGTCATAGTTCCAAAGGGCGTAGTTCAACAGGTCATAGTTCCACAGGTCACAATTCTACAAGTCATAGTTCTAGAGGTCATACGCCCTCTGTAACTACGCCTCTGGAACTATGACCTCTGGAACTGTTAATGTTTAAGCCATTATTATAGATTTTTTCATTTCATTCGATAACAATAGCATAATCTAAGATCATTGAGAAATACGAAATCACAAGAGACACAGCATTTATCCTGGGAAACCCTTTAGGGGAAGAAAACCCAGCAAAAATTCCTTAATATAGATAGCCAATACAATGCCAAGATATCTCTTAAACTAATACAAAAATTCCTCTCCCATATATGCGCCACTCTCTCTCTCCTTCTTCTCCAGCAACAAATCTAAACTTGTCTCTCAAATGAGCAAGTGAGTTGTGTGTCTAAGTGAGGCGTTGGCCTCTTTATTTATACAAGTCTGTCACGTGTGAAGTGTCTCTTCACTGGCAGGGCCGACTTCTCAAACTGGGTGGGTAAACCCACCTTTATTATATTTCTGGGCCTCTTTAATATCTGTGGGGGTCACGCCCATGAATAATATATCAATAATAATAAGAATACTCTTTGCAGTTACATTATTTCAACACTCCCCCTTAACAAGAAGGGTATTCTTCAGTGGCATCATGCAAGAGAGAGAGGACAACGTCATCAATAGCATCAGGTGGGTGAGAGGACAGCATCATCAATATCATCTTGGAACACTTACTGGCGTATCTATAAATCATCAGAAGTTTTCTTCATCAGCAGCATTGTCATTCTCAAAGGAATGCCATCATCATCTGCATCAATATGTATTAGTATAAAAATGGATACATCATCATCATCACAGCACAAGGTTGTCTCATCATAATACAAGACTGGATTTATGTCACAGTTGTCAAGCTGGAAGCTCAGTACTTGTCTCATCTCAATGTCTTGCTTTACGTCACAACACTCAAGCTGGAAGCAAGATACTAGATTGGCTTTACGTCATAGCTGTCAAGTTGGAAGCACAGTACTAGTCTCATCTCATCGTCTTGCTTTACATCACAGCACTCAAGCTAGAAGCAAGATACTCGCCCTGCTTTACGTCACAGCCATTTGGTCGAAAGCAAGATACTAGACTAGCTTTACGTCACAGCTATCCAACCGGAAGCTCAGTGCTAGTCTCAGCATATCATCTTTCTTTACATCACAACCATCAGGTCGAAAGCAAGGTACACATACTGCTTTACGTCACAACCATCAGGTCGGAAGCAGGGTACTATACTTGCTTTACGTCGCATCTATACAGCTAAAAGCATAGTACTAGTCACACATCATCTTACTTTACGTCGCAACCATCAGGTCGGCAGAAAGGTACTCGTCCCATATTGATTTACATCTGACAACTAGGTCAGAAGCAAGGAACATATCATCTTGCTTTACGTCTGACAACTAGGTCAAAAGCAAGGAACATCTCATCTTGCTTTATGTCTGACAACTAGGTCAGAAGCAAGGAACATCTCATCTTGCTTTACGTCTGACAACTAGGTTAGAAGCAAGGAACATCTCATCTTGTTTTACGTCTGACAACTAGGTAAGAAGCAAGGAACACATCTCATCTTTCTTTATGTCTGACAACTCGATCAGAAGCAAGGAACACATCTCATCTTTCTTTACGACTAACAACTCGGTCAGAAGCAAGGAACAACACATCTTGCTTTACGTCTGACAACTCGGTCAGAAGCAAGGAACAACACATCTTGCTTTACATACGACAACTAGGTCAGAAGCAAGGAACAACATCTTGTTTTGCTTTACATCTGACAGCTGGGTCAGAAGCAAGGTGCACATCCTTCTTTATGTCACAACCACAAGGTCAGAAGCAGGGAATATCTCATCACAGCAACTACTCCCCCTTTCGAGGAAGGTCCTTTCAGACTATGCCAAGCTTATCTCATAAGTACTCAAACTTCACACAAGATAGGGGCTTGGTCAACATGTCAGAAACCTATTCATCTGTGCTAATGTACTGGAGTTTCAAGGCTCCTCTCTATACCATGTCACGGATCTCTATGTGCTTCGATCTATCGTGGAATACAAGATTCTTTGTCATCTTTATGCAGCTCTGGTTGTCACATAGAATCAAGGTTACTCTCATCTCTAAATCAAATAGGTCGGTCAACAACTTTCGAATCCATATAGCTTCACAGCTAGCAGAACATGCAGTAATGTATTCTGCTTCTTTTGTGCTAAGAGAAATGCTAGATTGCTTCCTACTCTGCCACGAGATCATAGTTGATCCCAAACTGAAACATCATCTTGAAGTGCCCTTCTTGTCAGAAACACTTCCTGCCCAATTTGCATCAGTATATCCATTCAATGTGAAATCATGATCTCCATCATAGCTGATACCATAATCTATTATACCTTTAAGGTACCTCATCACATGTTTTGTAGCCACTAGGTGAACACATCTAGGTTCTACCAGAAACTGACTCAATGTGTTCACGGCAAAACAAATATATGGTCTAGTGTTCGTTAGGTACATTAGCGATCCAATAATCTATTTTTATAGTGTGGCATCAATCAACTCTGATGAAGTATCCACCAACAGCTTCAACTTCGCTTTCATGGGTGTATTCATGGGCTTGCATTCCAACATGTCGAATCTCTTTAAGATTTCGACCGTGTACTTCCCTTGGTTAAGGAAGATCCTCTCAAGACTCTGCCATACCTCAAGACCTAAGAAATAATGCATTAGGCCAAGGTCTTTCATTTCAAATTTCAAGGAAAGTCTCTTTTTACATTCAGCGATGAGCTTTTCTTCTCCAGTCAAGAATAAGTCATCCACATATAGCAGTAAGATTATTGGTTCATTATTCATAATTTTGAAGTAGATATTTGAGCCTGCTTTACTCTTGGTAAAGCCTAATATTTTCAAGAAACTTTCTATACGACCATACCAAGCTCTAGGAGCTTGCTTCAATCCGTATAAGGCTTTCTTCAATCTGCAGACATGAGTCTTCCTGTCTTCAACCTCAAATCCTTGAGGCTGCTCTATATACGCTTCCTCTTCGATAACATCGGTTAGGAAAGTTGTCTTCACATCCATCTGGTGCAACTTCCACTTCATCTTAGCTGCAAGAGCTATGATGGTTCTGATAGAAGTGTACCTTACCACAGGAGTGAATGTCTCTTCATAGTCAATGCCTTTCTTCTGGGAAAATCCACGAGCGACAAGTCTTGCTTTATACTTCTCAATACTTCCATCAGCAACATGTTATATTTTGAAGATCCATCTGGAGGATACCCCATCTTTATTCTTCAGTATGGGAACTATTTCCCATACTTCGTTCTTCATTATGGATTGGTATTCCTCTGTCATGGCATCTACCCATTCTTTCCTCTAAATAGCTTCTTCAAAGCAGGTTGGCTCCTCTTCTAGGAGATCACACATCGAAGCCGTATAACTAGAGAATGGCTTTGGTCTTTTCACCTGTCTCATAGTTCCTTGGGGAACACCGTACTTCTCTCCATCTTGAATAATCTCTCTAGCCTAGGCTGGCTTTCTTTTATGGAGGATCGTCATCTGAGGAGGTTCTTGTACTTCTACTATGTCATGGTCATCTAGAAGTTCCTAATCAGAGGAAGTTACGACTTCCCTCACTGGTTCTATAGCTCTAGGAACCTCCCTTATTGTAGTATTGGGGATTATGGGTTCCTCTTCATATACCTCTTCAAGCTGGCACAGTTTATATTTCTTGAGCATTACATCTTCATCAAAGGTCACATCCCTATTGATCTCAATGCGATGTTGACCTGGTATATAGATTCTGAAGGCCTTGGAGACCTCACAGTATCCCACAAATATTACCTTCTTCCCTGAAGGGTCCATCTTGTTTTCTCTTTTCTTTAGTTATATGAATCATATACCTAAACTTCCCAGTCGCTTCGCTCTAGGCTTCCAGAGATGGAAAATTCAGTGGCACCATGCAAATTCGAGAACATGGTAAAATGACTCCTTCATCCTCTTCGTTATCAAGCTCATCCTCTACTCTAAACGCATCTCCTTTGCATTTAGAATTAGCAAGAGATCTCAACCATGCCACTCTCAAGTCACTTGAACAATTCTAGGCTTACGAGAAGAAATCGATCGCTAACCTGGCGCAAGTGTTAGGAGGCCTGGCCGTCGCTACCACTGCACCTCCGAGCTAGTTCTTGGGGTCATTCCATAGGTCATAGTTCCAAAGGGCGTAGTTCCACAAGTCATAGTTCCAAAGGGAATAGTTCCACGGGTCATAGTTCTCTGGATCATTCCACAGGTCATAGTTCCATAGGGAATAGTTCCATAGGTCATAGTTCCACAGGTAGTTCTAGAGTTCATAGTTCCAGAGGTCGCAGTTCCAGAGGGCATAGTTCAAGAGGTCATAGTTACAGAGGGCATAGTTCCAGGGGTCACAGTTCCACAGGTCACAGTTCCACAGGTCATAGTTCCAAAGGTCATAGTTCCAGAGGGATTAGTTCCAGAGGTCATAGTTCTAGAGGTCACAGTTCCATAGGGCATAGTTCCACAGGGCGTATTTCCATAGGTCATATTTCCAGAGGTCATAGTTCCAGAGGGCATAGTTCCATAGGTCATAGTTCCACAGGTCACAGTTCCATAGGTCATAGTTCCATAGGTCATAGTTCCATAGGTCATAGTTCCATAGGTCATAGTTCCAGAGGTCATAGTTCTAGACGACGTAGTTCTAGAGGTCATAGTTCTATAGGACGTAGCTCCATAGGTCACAATTCCATAGGTCATAGTTCCAGAGGACGTAGTTCCAGAGGTCATTGTTATAGAGGATGTAGCTCCATAGGTCACTATTCCATAGGTCATAGTTCCATGGGTCATAGGTCCAGAGATCATAGTTCTAGAGGGCGTATTTCTAGAGTTCATAGCTCTAGAGGGTGTAGTTCCAGAAGTCATAGTTCCTAGGGTCAATCCACATGTCATAGTTCCAAAGGACATATCTCCAGAGGTCATAGTTCCACAAGTCATAGTTCCATAGGGTGTAGTTCCAAAGGTCGTAGTTCCACGGGTCATAGTTCCAGAGGGCGTAGTTCCACAGGTCATAGTTTCAAAGGGCATAGTTCCAAAGGTCATAGTTCCACAGGTCATAGTTCTTGGGGTCATTCCACAGGTCATAGATCCAGAGGGTGTAGTTCCAGAGGTCAGAGTTCTAGAGGGTGTAGTTCCACAGGGCGTAGTTCCAGAGGTCACAATTCCAGAGGTCATAGTTCCAAAGGGCCTAGTTCTAGAGGGCGTAGTTCCATAGGTCACAGTTCCAGAGGTTGTAGTTCCAAAGGTCATAGTTTCAAAGGGCGTAGTTCCATAGGGCGTAGTTCCAGAGGTCATAGTTCCAGAGGCTCAGTTCCAAAGGGCGTATTTCCATAGGTCATAGTTCCAAAGAATGTAGTTCCAGAAGGCGTAGTTCCAGAGGTCATAGTTCCAAAGGGCATAGTTCCAGAGGGTGTAGTTCTAGAGGTCATAGTTCTAGAGGCATAGTTCCAGATGGCGTAGTTCCAGAGGTCATAGTTCCAAAGGGAATATTTCCATAGGGCGTAGTTCCAGAGGTCATGGTTCTAAAGGGCCTAGTTCCAGAGGTAAAAATTCCACAAGTCATAGTTCCAGAGGGCCTAGTTCTAGAGGGCGTAGTTCCACAGGTCACAGTTCCAGAGGGTGTAGTTCCAGAAGTCGTAGTTCCAAAGGGCGTAGTTCCAGACGTCACAATTCCACATGTCATAGTTCTAGAGGTCCTAGTTCTAGAGGGCGTAGTTCCATAGGTCATAGTTCCAGAGGGCATAGTTCAAGAGGTCATAGTTCCAAAGGGTGTATTTCCAGAGGGCGTAGTTCCAGAGGTCATAGTTTCATAGGCGTAATTCCAGAGGGTGTAGTTCCATAGATCATAGTTCCAAAGGGCATAGTTCCATAGGACGTAGTTGCAGAGTTCATAGTTCCAGAGGGCGTAGTTCCACAGAGCGTAGTTCCAAAGGTCACAATTCCACAGGTCATAGTTCCAGAGGGCCTAGTTCTAGAGGGCTTAGTTCCATAGGTCATAGTTCCAGAGGGCAGAGCCCGTAGTTCCAGTGGCATAGTTCCAGAGGGCGTAGCTCCACAGGTCATAGTTCCAAGGGGTGTAGCTCTAGAGGGCATAGTTCTAGAGGAAATAGTTCTAGAGGAAATAGTTCCAGAGGTCATAGTTCTAGAGGGCGTAATTCCACAGGTCATAGTTCCACAGGTCATAGTTCCAGAGGGTGTAGTTCTACAGGTCATAGTTCCAAAGGGTGTAGTTCCAGAGGGCCTAATTAAAGAGGTCATAGTTCCAAAGGGCATAGTTCCAGAGGACGTAGTTCCAGAGGTCATAGTTCCATAGGCGTAGTTATAAAGGGCATAGTTCCACAGGTCATAGTTCCACAGGGCGAATTTCTAGAGGGCATAGTTCCACAGGTCATAGTTCCAGAGGGCGTAGTTCCACAGGTCATAGTTCCACAGATAAAAATTCCACAAGCCATAGTTCCAGAGGGCCTACTTCTAGAGGGCATCATTCCACAGGTCATATATCCAGAGGGAATAGTTCCAGAGGTCATAGTTCCAGAGGGTGTACTTCCACAAGGCGTAGTTCCAGAGGTCACAATTCCACAAGTCATAGCTCCAGAGGGCCTAGTTCCATAGGTCATAGTTCCAGAGGGCGTAGTTCTAGAGGTCATAGTTCCAAAGGGCATAATTTCAGAGGTCACAATTCCATGGGTCATAGTCCCAGAGGGCCTAATTCTAGACGGCATAGTTCCACAAGTCATAGTTCTAGAAGGCGTAGTGTTAATGTTTAAGCCATTATTATAGATGTTTTCATTTCAATAGATAACAATAGCATAATCCAATATCACTAAGAAATACACAATCACAAGAGACACAACATTTATCCTGGGAAACCCTCTAGGGGAAGAAAACCTAGCAAAACTTCCTTAATATAGATATCCAATACAATGCTAAGAGATCTCTTAAACTAATCCAGAAATTCCTCTCCCATATATGTGCCACTCTCTCTCTCTCCTTCTTCTCCAGCAGCAAATCTAAACTTGTCTCTCAAATGAGAAAGTGAGTTGTGTGTCTAAGTGAGGCGTTGGCCTCTTTATTTATGCAAGTCTGGAACGTGTGAAGTGTCTCTTCACTGGAAGGGTCGACTTCTCAAACTAGGTGGGTAAACCCACCTTTATTACATTTCTAGGCCTCTTTAATATCTGTTGGGGCCAACTTCTT
The DNA here is from genome assembly GCA_009831015.1 of Picea engelmannii. Classification (NCBI taxonomy): domain Eukaryota; kingdom Viridiplantae; phylum Streptophyta; class Pinopsida; order Pinales; family Pinaceae; genus Picea; species Picea engelmannii. The sequence continues at coordinate 1,060,315 of ML778631.1, forward strand.
ATTCTTCCTATTACAATTGTCTTTTGACCAATCCACAAAAGGGGATTTGGTCCTATTACAATAACCGACATGATCAATCCACAATGGGGATTGATCCTATGAATAATATATCAATAATAATAATAATATTCTTTGCAGTTACATTATTTCAACACTCCCCCTTAATAAGAAGGGTAGTCTTCAGAAGCATCATGCGAGAGAGAGAGGACAACATCATCAACAACATCAAGTGGGTGAGAGGACAGCATCATCAATATCATCTTGGAACATTGTCTGGCGTATCTATAAATCATCGAAATTTTTCTTCATCGGTAGCATCGTCATTCTCAAAGGAATGCCATCATCATCTGCATCAATATGTATTAATATAAAAACCGATACATCATCATCATCACAGCACAAGGTTGGCTCATCATAATACAAGACTGGCTTTACATCACAGTTGTCAAGATGGAAGCTAAGTACTCGTCTCATCTCAATGTCTTGCTTTACGTCATAGCACTCAGGCTGGAAGAAAGATACTAGATTGGCTTTACGTCACAACTATCAGGCTGGAAGCACAATACTAGTCTCATCTCATCGTCTTGCTTTACGTCACAACCCTCAAACTGGAAGCAAGATACTCATCATGTTTTACGTCACAACCATTCAGTTGGAAGTAGGATACTAGACCGACTTTATGTCATAGCTATCCAACCGGAAGCTCGGTGCTAGTCTCATCATATCATCTTGCTTTATGTCACAACCATCAGGTCGGAAGCAAGGTACAAATTCTGCTCTACGTCACAACCATCAGGTTGGAAGTAGGGAGCTAGACTTTCTTTACGTCGCAGCTATACAGTCGGAAGCATAGTACTAGTCACACGTCATCTTGCTTTACGTCGCAACCATCAGGTCGGAAGCAAGGAACATCTCATCTTTATTTACGTCTGACAACTAGGTCAGAAGCAAGGAACATCTCATCTTTCTTTATGTTTGACAACTAGGTCAGAAGCAAGGAACATCTCATCTTTCTTTATGTCTGACAACTAGGTCAGAAGCAAGGAACATCTCATCTTGCTTTACGTCTGACAACTAGGTCAGAAGCAAGGAACATCTCATCTTGCTTTATGTCTAAAAACTAGGTCAGAAGAAAGAAACACAGTAACTACTCCCCCTTTCGAGGAAGGTCCTTTTGGACTATGCCAATCTTATCTCGGAAGTACTCAAACTTCACACGAGATAGGGGATTGGTCAACACGTCACCAACCTATTCATCCCTGCTAATGTATGGGAGATTTAAGGCTCCTCTATGTACCATGTCACGGATGTAATGATAACGGATCTCTATGAGATTCGACCTGTCGTGGAATACAGGATTCGTTGTCATCTTTATGCAGCTCTAGTTGTCACATAGAATCAAGGTTGCTCTAAGTCAAATATATTGATCAGCAACTTTCGAAGCCATATAGCTTTGCAACTGGCAGAACATGCAGCAATGTATTATGCTTCCGTTGTGCTGAGAGCAATACTAGATTGCTTCCTACTCTTCCACGAGATCATAGCTGATCCCAAACTGAAACAGCATCCTAAAGTGTTTTTCCTGTCAGAAACACTTCCTACCCAATCTGCATCAGTATATCCACTCAATGTGAAATCATGATCTCCATCATAGCTGAGACCATAATCTATTGTACCTTTAAGGTACCTCATCACATGATTTGCAACCACTAGGTGAACACATATGGGTTCTACCAGAAACTGACTTAAGGTGTTCACGGAAAAACAAATGTCTGGTCTGGTGTTCGTCAAGTACATCAGTGATCCAATAATTTGTCTATACAGTGTGGCATCAATCAATTCTAACAAAGTATTGACCATTATCTTCAGCTTCGCTTCCATGGGTGTATTCATGGGCTTGCATTCCAACATGTCGAATCTCTTCAAGATTTCGATCGTGTACTTCCCTTGGTTAAGGAAGATCCTCTCAAGACTCTGCCATACCTCAAGACCTAAGAAATAATGCATTAGGCCAAGGTATTTCATTTCAAATTCCGAGGCAAGTCTCTTTTTACATTCAGCGATGAGCTTTTCTTCTCCAGTTAAGAATAAGTCATCCACATATAGCAGTAATATTACTTGCTCATTGTTCATTATTTTGAAGTAGAGATTAGAGTCTACTTTACTCTTGGTAAAGTCTAACCTCGTCAAGAAACTGTCTATATGTCCATACCAAACTCTAGGAGCTTGCTTCAATCCGTATAAGGCTTTCTTCAATCTGCAGACATGAGACTTCCTATCTTCAACCTAAAATCCTTGAGGTTTCTCTATATACACTTCATCTTCGATAGCATTGTTTAGGAAAGTTGTCTTCACATCCATCTGGAGTAGCTTACACTTCATCTTAGCTACAAGGGCTATGATGGCTCTGATCGAAGTGTATCTTGCCACAGGAGCGAATGTCTCTTCATAGTCAATGCCTTCCTTCTGGGAAAAGCCACGAGCGAAAAATCTTGCTTTATACTTCTCAATACTTCCATCAACAGCATGTTTTATTTTGAAGAGCCATCTGGAGGATACCACATCTTTATTCTTCGGTCTGGGAACTATTTCCCATACTTCGTTCTTCATTATGGATTGGTATTCCTCTATCATGGTATCTACCCATTCTTTTCTCTGAATGGCTTCTTCAAAGTAGGTTGGCTCCTCTTCTAGGAGATCACACATCAAAGCCGTATAATTGGAGAATGGATTTGGTCTTTTCACCTGTCTCGTAGTTCCTTGGGGAACATCGTACTTCTCTCCATATTGAATAAGCTCTCTAGCCCAAGTTGGCTTTATTTTATGGAGGATCATCATCTGAGGAGGTTCTTGCACTTCTACTATATCATGATCTTCTAGAAGTTCCTCATCAGGGGAATTTACGACTTCCCTCACTCATTCTGCAGCTCTGGGAACCTCCCTCATTGTAGTATTGGGGATTACGAGTTCTTCCTCATATACCTCTTCAAGCTAACATAGTTTAGATTTATTGATCATTGCATCTTCATCAAAGGTCACATCCCTTTTGATTTCAATGTGATGTTGACCTGGTATATAGATTCTGAAAGCCTCGAAGACCTCACAGCATCCCACAAATATTCCCTTCTTTCCTTAAGGGTCCAGCTTGTTTCTCTTTTCTTTAGGTATATGAATAAACACTGGATAGCCAAATATTTTGAGATGGCTTACCTCTGGCTTCTTTCCGGTGAACATCTCTTTCGGTGTCTTGAACCCAAGTGCACTACGGGAAAATCGGTTATGCACATAAATAGTTGCCATTGTTGCTTCTGCCCATAAGCACATAGGAATATATTGATCATGGATCATAGTCTTCACAGCTTCTAGTATGGTTCTTGTTCTTTCGTTCAGCTACACCGTTTTGTTGGGGATTATAGGGAGTAGTGAGTTCCCTCTTGATCCCAACATCTTTGCAGAAGTTCACAAACTCTTTTGAGGTATATTCTCCTCCATTATCTAACCTGAGTATCTTGATATTTCTTTCAGAAGGGTTCTCTATCAAGGCTTTGAATTCCTTGAACTTACTAAACACTTCATCTTTAATCTTCAAGAAATATATCTAGGTTTTACGAGAGTAATCATCAATGAATGATACATAATATGCATACCCTCTAATGGAGGATGATGGCATTGGGCCACATACATCTGAATGGATGATTTCTAGGACTCCTTCTGTCTTGTTGTCGCTCTTTGGAAACGGGTTCTTGATGTTCTTCCCCAGTGCACATCCATTGCATATGCCTTTATGGTCACCTTTGAGTTCTGGTAAACCTGTGACCTCTTTACATATGTATGGTAGCACCTTGTAGTTGATGTGAGCTAATCTTCTATGCCACATTTCACATGGATTCTTCAATGGCGTGGGTCATGGTTGCTTATGAGTGACCCTTTAGCTTATGCAAGCCACCTTCTTCTTTTCCAATGATGATTGCTTCATTTACGATCTTTCCTTTAGCATGTTGCCTTCTGCAACCTTCACTATAGCTTCCTTATGGTTATTACATGTGACCTGGAGCAAGGTCAACAAAACAACTAGCAAGAATAATATCCTTTTGATATTATAAAGCAATAGCACGAACAATCATCACAGTAGCTCCTTTAGAGCTATCACTTATAATTTATCTGAAGCAAATATTAAAGGTAAGCAATACAATACGAAATGAGGTCAACACTCTCATAGTGTTGTGACCTAGCATTCTTCCATGGAACCCTAGAACTAACACACGAGGTTTCTCCTAGAGGAGGTGTTAGTTGTATTAGGCAAAGCATTTACCTCTATATGCTCACATGCTATCAAGTATAATACTTTACGACGACTATTATCTCAACTATAGTCATCAACTTGTCATGTGTACCTTTGAACTTGTTAATCTTGATTAATCAAACCTGGAGCCTTGTCCTCGAGAATGAGTGCTTTCTTTTCTTCCAGGACTCCTTCACTCAAGTGACGAGTGCTTTCTTCAACCTGTCTTTTGTACTGAGACAATACGCTATCTTGACAGAAGGTTAGGTTAGAGGATAAGCTCTATGATCAACTTTTAATCCTTATAATAATTTGATCATAGCTTCAACATGCAATACTGATCAAGATAATGTCATGACAAATAGATGCATATCAGAATAATCACACATGGGTTGCATCATTCCTCTGAATGTGTTGGATCTTGAGATCCTTCTAGATCTATGGCAAGAGATCCCTTCTACTACAAATACTCTTTAGGGTTTACATACCTCTAATAGAATTTGCAGGTAGTGGCTCCATCTGGTAGCAGCAGTAATGATTACCAACTCTTAAGAAAACTTCAAGGGTGATTGCAACTGGTTCTACGGCTGCAACTGCAATTGATGTTGCAACTGCAACTTAGGGTTTTATGAGGAAACCCTAATTGTTCAAACTTCAAATTTTGAAACTCGGATCCAGGGAATAGATGCGTTGAGCTAAGGCCAGTATGTTGGTGTAGTCAGAATTTCAAAAATCCAAATTTTACCCCCTCAAACTTGATCTGCGGATTTCTGGACTGGTGCTTCTGGTTTTCTGGTACTCAGGTACTTCTGGTACTTCTGGTACTCTGGTACTCTGGTACTTCTGGTACTTTGGTTTTCTAGTTTTCTGGTTTTCTGGTACTTTGTGAAACTAGGGTTTCACTTTCCGGGAGATCTTGCCACTGAAAAGGTGCGTTGAGAGTGCCAAAGTGATCCTTAGGGGAGGGCACACTTTTCTAGATGGTTTTGGGGCTGAAAAGCTTCACCATCAAAAATCCCTAATTTTCATGTACGGCAACAGTGACGTTTTTCACTCTTGTGAAAGATGCTTCCTTCAGCTTGGCTCTGAAACCATGTTAATGTTTAATCCATTATTATATATGTTTGCATTTCATTAGATAGCAATAGCATAATCCAAGATCACTGAGAAATACATAATCAAAAGAGACATAGAATTTATTCTGGGAAACCCTCTAGGGGAAGAAAACCCAGCAAATCTTCCTTAATATAGATAGCCAATACATTGCCAAGAGATCTCTTAAACTAATACAGAAATTCCTCTCCCAGATATGCACCACTCTCTCTCTCCTTATTCTCCAACAACAAATCTAAACTTGTCTCTCAAATGAGCAAGTGAGTTGTGTGTCTAAGTGAGGTGTTGGCCTCTTTATTTATACAAGTCTGGCACCTGTGAAGTGTCACTTCACTGGCAAGGCCAACTTCTCAAACTGGGTGGGTAAACCCACCTTTATTATATTTTTGGGCCTCTTTAATATCTATTGGGGACGACTTCTTATTCTGCCTATCACAATTGTCTTTTGACCAATCCGCAAAAGGGGATTTGGTCCTATTACAATAACTGACATGATCAATCCACAATGGGGATTGATCCTATGAATAATATATCAATAATAATAAGAATATTCTTTGTAATTACATTATTTCAACACGTAGTTCCACAGGTCATAGTTCCAAAGGGCATATTTCCATAGGGCGTAGTTCCATAGATCATATTTCCAAAGGTGTAGTTCCATAGGGTGTAGTTCCATAGGGCATAGTTCCAAAGGGCATAGTTCCACAAGTCATAGTTCCAAAGGGCGTAGTTCCAGAGAGCGTAGTTCCAGAGGTCACAATTCCATAGGTCATAGGTCCAGAGGGCCTAGTTTTAGAGGGTGTAGTTCCATAGGTCATAGTTCCAAAGGGCGTAGTTCCAAAGGTCATAGTTCCAAAGGGTGTAGTTCCAATGATCACAATTCCATATGTCATAGTTCCAGAGGGTGTAGTTCCATAGGTCATAGTTCCAAAGGGCATAGTTCGAGAGGTCATAGTTCCAAAGGGTGTAGTTCCAGAGGGCGTAGTTCCAGAGGTCATAGTTTTAGATAAGTAGTTCCAAAGGGAATATTTCCACAAGTCATAGTTCCAAACGGCGTAGTTCCAGAGGACATAGTTGCAAAATTCATAGTTCCAGAGGGCGTAGTTCCACAGAGCGTAGTTCCAAAGGTCACAATTCCACAAGTCATAGTTCCAGAGGGCCTAGTTCTAGAGGGCTTAGTTCCATAGGTCATAGTTCCAGAGGGCGTAGTTCCACAGGGCATAGTTCCAAAGGTCATAGTTACAGAGGCGTAGTTCCAGAGGGCATAGTTAGACAGGTTGTAGTTCCAGAGGGCGTAGTTCTAGAGGGCATAGTTACAGAGGGCGTAGTTCCACAGTTCATAGTTCCACAGGTCACAATTCTGCAAGTAATAGTTCCAGAGGGCATAGTTCCATAGGTCATAGTTCGAAAGCGCGTAGTTCCAGAGGGCGTAGTTCCAGAGGTCATAGTTCCAAAGGGCATAGTTCTATAGGGCGTAGTTCCAGAGGTCATAGTTCTAGAGGCATAGTTCCAAATGGCGTATGACCTTTGGAAATATGACCTATGGAATTGTGACTTGTGGAACTATGACCTGTAGAAGTACACCCTCTAGAACTATGACCTATGGAACTACGCCCTCTTGAACTATGACCTATGGAACTACGCCCTCTAGAAATAGGCCCTCTAGAACTATGACCTGTGAAATTGTGACTTGTGGAACTATGAGCTATGGAACTACGCCCTCTAGAACTATGACCTCTGGGACTATGCCCTCTAGAACTACGCCCTTTGGAGCTATGACCTCTGTAACTACGCCCTCTAGAACTACGCCATTTGGAACTATGACCTCTAAAACTATGCCCTCTTGAACTATGACTTGTGGATTTGTGACCTGTGGAACTATGACCTGTGAAACTACGCCCTCTGGAACTATGACCTCTGTAACTACACCCTCTAGAACTATGACCCGTGGAATTGTGACATGTGGAACTATGACCTGTGGAACTACGCCCTCTAGAACTATGACCTCTGGAACTACGCCCTCTAGAACTACACCCTTTGGAACTATGACCTATGGAACTACGCCCTCTGAAACTACACCTATGGAACTATGACCTATGGAACTACACCCTCTGGAACTACACCCTTTGGAATTATGACATCTGGAACTACGCCCTCTAGAACTATGCCCTCTGGAACTACGCCCTTGGAACTATGCCTTCTGGAACTATAGGGCGTAGTTCCAGAGGTCACAATTCTAGAGGTCATAGTTCCAAAGGGCCTAGTTCTAGAGGGTGTAGTTCCACAAGTCATAGTTCTAGAGGGCATAGTTCTAGAGGTCATAGTTCCAAAGGGCATAGTTCCAGAGGGCATAGTTCCAGAGGTCATAGTTCCAGAGGGCATAGTTCCATAGGGCGTAGTTCCATAGGTCATAGTTCCAAAGGGCGGAGTTCCAGAAGGCATAGTTCCAAAAGGTGTAGTTCCAGAGGTCATAGTTTTAAAGGGCATAGTTCCAAAGAGCATAGTTCCAGAGGTCATAGTTCTAGAGGCATAGTTCCAGATGGCGTAGTTCCACAGGTCATAGTTCCAAAGGGCATATTTCCAGAGGGCGTAGTTCTAGAGGTCATAGTTCCAAAGGGCCTAGCTCCAAAGGGTGTAGTTCCAAAGGTAACAATTCCACAAGTCATAGTTCAAGAGGACCTAGTTCTAGAGGGTGTAGTTCCACAGGTCACAGCTCCAGAGGGTGTAGTTCCATAGGTCAAAGTTCCAAAGGGCGTAGTTCCAGAGGTCACAATTCCACAGGTCATAATTCCAGAGGGCCTAGTTCCACAGGTCATAGTTTCAGAGGGCGTAGTTCTAGAGGTCATAGTTCCAAAGGGCGTAGTTCCAGAGGGTGTAGTTCCAGAGGTCATAGTTTCAGAGGCATAGTTCCAGAGGGCATAGTTCCATAGGTCATAGTTCCAAAGGGTGTAGCTCCAAAGGACATAGTTCCAGAGGTCATAGTTCCAGAGGGCATAGTTCCACAAGGTGTAGTTCCAGAGGTCACAATTCCACAGGTCATAGTTCAAGAGGGTGTATTTCTAGAGGGTGTAGTTCCATAGGTCATAGTTCTGAAGGGCATAGTTCCAGAGGTCATAGTTCCAAAGGGAATAGTTCCAGAGGGCGTATTTGCAAAGGCCATAGTTCCAGAGGCATAGTTCCAGAGGGCGTAGTTCCACAGGTCATAGTTCCAAAGGGCATAGTTCCAGAGGTCATACTTCCAGAGGGCGTAGTTCCATAAGTCATAGTTCCACAGGTCATAGTTCCACAGGGTGTAGTTCCAGAGGTCATAGTTCCAAAGGGCATAGTTACAGAGGTCATAGTTCCAGAGGGAATAGTTCCAGAGGTCATAGTTCCAAAGGCGTAGTTCTAAAGCGCGTAGTTCCAGAGGTCATAGTTCCAAAGGGCATAGTTCCAGAGGGCGTAGTTCCACAAGTCATAGTTTTAGAGGGCATAGTTCCACAGTTCATAGTTCCACAGGTCAAAATTCCACAGGTCATAGTTCCATAGGGCCTACTTCTAGAGGGCATCATTCCACAAGTCATAGATTCAGAGGGCGTAGTTCCATAGGTCATAGTTCCAGAGGGCGTAGTTCTAGAGGGTGTAGTTTCAAAGGTCACAATTCCACAGGTCATAGCTCCAGAGGGCCTAGTTCCATAGGTCATAGTTCCAGAGGGCGTAGTTCCATAGGTCATAGTTCCAAAGGGCGTAGTTCCAGAGGTCACAATTCCACAGGTCATAGTTCCAGAGGGCCTAGTTCTAGAGGGCGTAGTTCCACAGGTCATAGTTCCAGAGGGCGTAGTTCCATAGGTCATAGTTCCAAATGGTGTAGTTCCATAGGGCATAGTTCGATAGGTCATATTTCCAGAGCTGTAGTTCCAGAGGGCATAGTTCCATAGGTCATAGTTCCAAATGGCGTAGTTCCAGAGGTCATAGTTTGAAAGGGCGTAGTTCCAGAGGGTGTAGTTCCATAGGTCACAATTCCATGGGTCATAGGTCCAGAGGGCGTAGTTCCATAGGTCATAGTTCCAGAGGGCGTAGTTCTATAGGTCATAGTTCCAAAGGGCGTAGTTCCAGAGGTCACAATTCCACATGTCATAGTTCCAGAGGGCCTAGTTCTAGAGGGCGTAGTTCCAGAGGGCATAGTTCAAGAGTTCATAGTTCCAAAGGGCGTAGTTCTAGAGGGCATAGTCCTAGAGGTCATAGTTTCAGAGGCGTAGTTCCAGAGGGCTTAGTTCCATAGGTCATTGTTCCAAAGGGCGTAGTTCTAGAGGACGTAGTTGTAGAGTTCATAGTTCCAGAGGGTGTAGCTCCACAGAGCACAGTTCCAAAGGTCATAGTTCCATAGGTCATAGTTCTAGAGGGACTAGTTCTAGAGGGCTTAGTTCCAGAGGGTGTAGCTCCAGAGGTAATAGTTCCAAAGGGCATAGTTCCATAGGGCTTAGTTCCAGAGGTCATAGTTTCAGAGGCGTAGTTCCAGAGGGCATAGTTCCACAGGTCGTAGTTCCAAAGGGCATAGTTCCAGAGGGAATAGTTCCATAGGGCATAGTTCCACAGTTCATAGTTCCATAGGTCACAATTCCACAGGTAATAGTTCCAAAGGGTGTAGTTCTAGAGGTCGTAGTTCCAAAGGTCATAGTTCCAAAGGGTGTATTTCTAGAGGGTGTAGTTCCAGAGGTCATAGTTCTAGAGGCATATTTCCAGAGGGTGTATGACCTCTAGAACTACACCTTGTAGAACTATGACCTATTGAATTGTGACCTGTGGAACTATGACCTGTGGAACTATGCCCTCTGGAACTATGACTTGTTGAACTATGCCCTATGGAACTACGCCCTATGGAACTATGACCTCTATAACTACACCCTCTTAAACTACGCTTTCTGGAACTATGACCTGTGGAACTAGGAGAATGAGGAGGAGAATGAAGTTACTAGAGTTCCAGAGGCAGAAGCAGTCGAACCAGAGGAAGTCATTCATGAGGATAATGACATGGCAGAGCCTTAGAGGCCATCATAGATGCCTTCTCACAAGAGAAGACCAGCTTGTTCATAGGATCTCATCATAGATGTAAAAAGATACGGTTCCGCAAAAAAATGTCTCAGGGAAAGTAAGAAGTCAAAACCATATTCCATCTATGTGGCATGTTTGTGTGATATCATGGATGCAGAATCATCTAATTATGAAGAGTCTATATAAAATAGGGTATGGAAGGATTCCATAGGGGAGGAATATCAGTCCATAGTAAATAATGATGTCTAGGATGTGTTCCCTAGAACGAAGGAGAAATCAGTAGTAAGTTCAAAATGGATCTACAAAATGAAACATGCAGCTGATGGCAGTATTGAAAAGTATAAGGCTAGATTTGTGGCTTGAGGATTCTCTCCGAAGGAAGGCATTGACTACGAGGAGACATTTTCTCTCGTGGTGAGATATGTCTCGATCAGGACTATACTTTCATTGGCCGCAGTAATGAAATGAAAGGTGCATCAGATGGATGTGAAGAAAACCTTGTTGAATGGTGAAATAAAAGAGGAAGTATATGTGGAACAACCACAACGCTTTGAGGTACATGACAGGGAGATGCATGTGTGCATATTGAAGAATAATTTATATGGATTAAAGCAGGCACCCAAAGCATGGTATGGAAAGATCGACAGTTTTCTGAAGATCTTAGGATTTACCAAGAGTAGTGTAGATCCTAACCTTTACTTTAAGGTTGTGGATGATGGTTCGGTAATACTATTTTTGTATGTGGATGAACCATTTCTAACAAGTGTGGAAAATATCATCTCAGAGTGTAAGAGAAAACCGGTTGTTGAGTTTGATATGAAATATCTCGGGATGATGCATTACTTTTTGGGTCTCGAGGTATGGCAGAGACAGGATGAGATCTTTTTGAATCAAGGGAAGTATGCAGTGGAAATCCTAAAGAGGTTCGGGATGTTGGATTACAAGGCAATGAATACACCTATGGTATATGACTTCATAGACTGTGGATGTTACTTTATACAGGTAGATGGTGGGTCCGTTGATGTACTTGATGAACACAAGACCAAATATATGTTTTGTCATGAACACCCTGAGTTAGTATATGGAGCATCCCAGGCAGGTTAATTTGGTCGCAAAAAAAAATGTGATAAGGTACCTTGAGGGTACATTGGATTATGGTATCAGGTATGTGACATACCATGAGTTCAAATTATATGGATATTCATATTCATATTGGGTCGAAAGTATTCCTGATCGAAAGAGTACTTTGGCATATTGCTTCAGTCTAGGCTCTAATATGTTTCATGGAGCAGCAAGAAGAAGTCATATGCATCACTCAATATGAATGAGGTTGAATATGTGGCAACATGTGCAGCATGTAGAGAAGCAGTGTGGCTTCAAAAGATGATGTCTGGGTTATTTGTTCTCAAACCGGAGGCGACCTGCATTTGGTGTGACAACCAAAGTTGCATGAATTTTTTAGATAATTTGGTGTTCCATGACAGGTCTAAGCATATCGAGATCAAATATCACTATATCAGAGATATGGTGCAGAGGGGAGCAGTGAGGATCCAGTACATGACTACTGAGGAGCAGTTTGCAGACGTTTTGACCAAGCCATTGTCGAGGATGAAGTTGAATAACTTTAGGGAAAAGCTTGGTGGGTTCCCTCTTCAAAGGGAGTAACAAGGTACAAATGCATTTTGGGGTAGTGTATGTCTTGGGGACATGTTGTATCTATTTGAGAGCTACCCACAGGCCTTGGATGCATTGGTTGTGAATTCACATGGGTACACATGATGAGGTACATATGCATTGTGGGGTAGTGGATATCATGGTGACATGTTGAATCTATTTGAGAGCTACCCACGGGCCTTGGATGCATTGGATATGAATTCATGTTGTAATATGGATATTTGATGATGTATAGATTCATAAGTTCAACATCCAATGGTCATTGGTTCGTGTGAAAACAAAGAATACCTTCCTAGTTAAGAGGGAGTGTTGATATTTTGATGTTACTACGGAAGATATTATTTTATATCTGTATTAGTCAAACTTCGAGAAGGTTATTGTAATATTATTGTATAAATCGGCTCAAAAGAAATTATTATTTTATTTTTATCCTTATTGTAAAAGTCAAAACAACCCCTCTTAAGGTTGCATATTTTAAGGAGTCAAATTATGTGTATAAATAGAGGTCCATCTCCTCTCATTTGTATGCAAACACAACTCGCCTTCTTTTTTGTATTTGGAGCATAGCAAAGTAGGTCTAGCATAGAAGGTTTGGGTTTCTTGGTCTTTGTATCTTGTTCTTGGTCTATTTGTGGAGAGTTATAATGTGACATTGTACTGGTTGAAGGAATCTATACTGAAGAATTGGTTGATGGGTTTTCTCCCCCACGAGGGTTTCCCAGAATATATCTTGTGTTTTGTTATTGTTTATCTTTCAGTGATCCTATTACATGCAATTGTTAATGAATGTTAAAGAAGATAATTGTAACTTCTAAAATTATAACAAATCCAAGCAATTCTCATGAAAAATATTATTCTAATATTCCCCAAACTCATCTAGAAGACTGGAAAGGAGAATATTATTGTATATTCCTTCTTAAGACTATATTTCTAGGCTAGTGCCATGATTCTCTTGCATTTTTTAAGGTTCAATTACACTATTAAAAGAACATATATCAATTCCCCTCCCAAGAAGGAGTGTAAATCCTACTTAAAGGTAATTGGAACACACAATCAATAATTATAAAAAAAAATAACGAGTTTCATTACAATGGGAAACCTATTGGGAAATCATGAGGCTAAAGTAGGGCTAAGAAACAACTTAACTTGATTTTTAGTAACCGGGGGTGAAAAAAGTGAACTCCCACACAACCCAATAGAAAATATATTTCGACTCATTTTCACGAATACTTTTCCACATGATTTTCCTCCCCTAAAAATGATCTACAAAATCATCATGGAGATAGATATTAATCTAGATGATTATATTGTCTAGGAGAACAAAAAAATGACCTTTACATAAATTTTGATACAATGTTTCTCAAAAGGATATCATTTATATAAGGGATGTATAAAACAAGTATATTGTTCTACTTATATTTTTGTTGGACTATTTAACTTTTGGATTATTAATGTATACCATGTCCAGGTCTTTACCTTATAAAATTTGAAACCGATAATATTTGATAGACCTATCATAGCAATGTCTCCACACAATGTCAAAATAACTAAAGACAAAAAATAAGTACATTGATCATTAAAAAATCATAATCATGTTGATCACAAGCTCTGAAATGCAAGGAAACAAGATATAGGCATACAATTTATTTAAACATAGTGTCGCGCATGAAATCATATTCAAAGCGCTTCGATTGAATTCAAAGAAGAGGAGGAAAATTGATGAAAAGAACACCCTTCTATGCATCCCAAATAAAACATAGCACATCCATAATAGTTTTTTTAGAATTTAAGATATTTTTTCTACATGAAAGATTCATTTCATCATATACACCTTTTCTAAAGAAAACACTATAGGATCCCCCCTCTTCCCCAAAATATCCAAATGGAGGGAATCCCAACATTTTAGATTTGTAGCTTGATGTAAAATTCTATCAAGATGTCTATGCTTCATATGATAAATATGTCTATGGGGATTTCTCACCAATTCCCTCCTAAACACATCTAGTTATCATTGAATTCCATGAAGCCGAAATTCTTTTAGGCATATTGTAAAAATATTGTTGTGCACACTTTAAATCATGACGTTTTTCATATGTGTTAACAAGGGTTTGCAAATATTCAAATCCAATGTCAAATCTTGCTGCCAAAGCCTCCAAATCTCTTGATTTGGCAACAAAATCAAACCTCCTTTCATATACAATATTTTTCTAGTGTACCCTCGCTTTCATAATGCGTTCATGCCTATCCCATGTGTAGTTAGTACATATTGGCCTAGAGTGTGTCCACCAATATGGTGTGCTCCCATCTATCCCAACTCTAGTCTCGAAAATCTCATTTTGGTATGGTGGGTAGCCCTTATATATAGCTTGGCATGGTGGCTAAAATGAGTGTTTGGGAAATGGTGTAGTTCAAACCTTTCCTCCCTCCCTCTCTTATCTTAGTGGGCTCTTTCTCAACTACTTTGTTGCTTGCTTGTTGACAATTATGAGGGGACCATCTTATACTTTAGGATTTGTGCAAGTCAAATTCATATTTTAGTGCAAGTGCAAATGACATGCATTTCATGTCTTTTGTGTTTTTTTTCTAATTTATTATTATTATTATTGTTATTGTTATTGCAAGGAAAAACTCTAGCAATTTTGTTATATATAAAAAAAATTACAAAAGTAGATGTTGATAAGCATTCTAGGTGGCATGTTTAGCCAAATTCAACCAGATTGATCTAGTAGTCTCCTGTTAGGTACAAAAAAGTCTCTCTGCAAATTTTACGAAAGAAGAGATTTGATTTTTATCCATATCTAGTCATTGACGATACTAAAAGCGTCACCATTTTTTGTCGAGATATAACATAGCACATCAAAATTGTATAGTCTTTGAGGTAAGTATAGAAAGAAAAATATCATCTTTTACAGCAACTTGAAACCAAGGTTCTTGAATATATTTTGTGGAGTGATCTTGAAGATTTTCCATAATTTTCCAAGTTCCATTTTCCAATTTTCTAGTCCATCTTTGGATAATCTATTAGCTTCTTTGTTCCTACTCTTCTACACATTCAAAAGTGATGTGTGAGAAAGTTTTAATACGACACTTGATGTCT
>ML778631.1:1075830-1093663 GCA_009831015.1 Picea engelmannii
GGGTGGCTGGTCAAAGACCTAGAAATGCCCTAATTAGCCTCTTTACACACTACAAGCTGGTTGCACAATACCTCAAAGAGGTGCTATAAAAAGGCCATGGATGCACTTCATTTTTCAAGGAATTTCATAGCAAAGTTATGCTGACACTATTCTCTTGAGGAATCCTCTATTCTCATCAAGAGTATATTAGCATCATTGCATTGGGTAATCCATCTCAACCCTTGAGTGGATTAGCAAGGAATTCTTTCACCATTTTCATTTTCAAAGTTGTAAGAAGAGCTTATTTGTGGGGGTCCAAGAGCCCTCCCTTGGAGGAAGAAGGGAATCATAGTCCTCTTTCTTCTTGGTGTTTTCTTTCACTAATATCAACCTTACCATTGGTGACATGGGTCTTATTGTTTCTTTTGTCCTTATGTCCCTATGATCATTAGTTTATTTGTTGTTTTATTTCTTAGTTTAATTCTTAGTTGTTCTCTTTATATTTCTTTCTCTAACCCTTTTCCTTACAGTTGTACTACTTAGCAAACCCAACTAAGCTTGCAAGCACCTCTATTTTTCTCACTAAGGTGACAAAAGAGGCACAACAGATTGGCGACTCCACCAGAGAACCCCATTTGGGTTTTTCTAGCTCTTCTTTTCATTTATTTAACTTGCAGGTGCATTAACTGGCCAAAGCCGACCTGCTAAACATCCAATTCCAAGTTGAATTGAGAGAATTCCATCATAATTTTTTCTTCACGGCCGTGTGTCTATCGTGCGCGGGTTTTTTGTCCCACAGACGCACATCATGCGCACATGCGCCTAAGTCACAGTTCTATTTTGTGCACCTGCACCCAAGAGCTTGTTTCGGTCTGCACACAGGCGTTCAATGTGCCTCTGTCTACACTGAGGCTCGCGCACCTGTGCATAAAAATACATATTGTAAGGTTTTTTGTGATTTGGGGAAGGTCCCTAGCCTTCTTAAAAGTGATTTCATGCATGTTTTAAGCTGCACCACACTTAGTCCCCTATTCATATAAGGGGATTAGTCAAAACACATAGGCACTTAGGGGGGTTAAAATCATTTTTTCCTCTTTTTGCTTTCGTTTTTCCACATGGATGGCTTGCCTTTGACTAAAAATATAAGTTGGAATCATTTGTAAACACATCTAACTTGCATTGGGACTAGAAGTTGGATAGAAATCACTTAGTATGCTCTTCTCTCGCGCCTTCAAGCGACCTTGAGAATCAGAAAAAGATTGTGAGACAATTCCATCTCCCTTAAAAAGATTAAAACCTTTAGGAGAGGACAATAGCCCTTCTTGGGACTCCTCTTAGTTTATTTTTTCAAACACGTCTTAAAATTGTAACGGACCCATACATGCCCACATGCTACAAAGATAGGATAGTGTTGAAATTTACTTTCTTAGATCAAATCACTAGGGAAGTTTAAAGGTTTTGCAACGGGCCCACACATGCCCACATGATCACAATCTAGGATAGTTTCAAATCTTTTCTTAGATTAAATCACAATAGGGAGTTAAAGGAATAGTAACAGACCCACATGTCCACATGTTAGCTTCCTAGGGACTTTTGAATTACGTAAGGTTGTACCAAAGGCACTTAGTTAATTAGGTAATCAACACTTGTAAGGACCAAACAAAGTCCACATGCAACAAGGTGACACCTAATTCATTAAAACATTGGCAAACTTTCACTCATTCACACACAAAAGTCACCTATCACTCACATAGTTTTCTTCTCGAAACATGGAAGTCAAAGTAAGTTTCCTCCCAAGGGATTCCGAAACACCCCACCCTTTTCTTGACGAAACTATCCACTCCCATTTAAAATTCAACGAGGTTGGTTCACACCCCCAACCTCCCAAACAACCACATCTAAATTTTTTCTAAAAACTCACTAAGTTTTCCTCCACAGGAGGTGCCAAAAGTAATTTTTTAGTCTAGGTAGGATTTCGGGGATAGGCATCCAAATAACTCCCCATTATCTTGTTCTCTCATTATCAAAACAATAGAAGTTGTCAAATAGGGATCTGAAAATCCTCCAAGTCAAGTGTTCCTAACACCATAAGGCAGGGAGATACCCGTGAAGGGTTGAAGGCTGAGGTCTGGTTGTTCTGTGCATCCCCCCTTGAGGCACCCACCTCATGGACGGGATCCAGTCCGTGGCCCATTTCTTAGGCCGAAAATCTAAATGCCACACTTTGACCGAGGTACCTAGTGACCAAATTTTAGGACATCTACTCAGGTGGCAACTGTGGGCTGCAATTTCACCTTGATCGGATTTTGTGTGGATATTGGGAAATATCACTAGCTCTTTCGGGATATGCCCCCTTTACCCCTCATTATAACCGATTATTTCATCCTTCACTAGTTTCTCTTCCGGTGACTTCAGACCCCACTGTTGAGTACTATTGGAAGGTCCAGTGCTATTTGAGAGGAAGGACGTTACGTCTTTTAGGACACAAGAATTTTGTTTTCTTTGATTCCCTACGTGGACAAAACCCCCTTATCCACATATATGCTACTTTTACTTTATGTATGATGCACTTCTGATTACATGTTGATTTAGATATATATTGTGCTAAGTTCAAAAAATTACAACAAAGGCTCTTATTTCTTTATTACTCTCACCACCATTTGCACACATTCACTCAGCTATTCGGACATCATAGGAGACCCATAGAATCCCCGTCATTTCAGATGCTTGCTAAATCTCCCTCCTATCTTAGGGGGAGTGTCTAGTCTTGCCCATTCATCGGCACCACCTTCTCACACTCCAGTGAGTGCCACTGTCTTAGGATCAGCCTTGCTTGGTTCCACATTACTTGGATCCACTTCCCAAGGTCCTCCGTCCACTCGCTCTCCTTTACACAAAAGCAGGGGGCCAACTTCCTCTCAAAGGGGAAGTACCAACCCACCTATCCCCCCTCAAGGGTCAGGTTCACAAAACACTCATACCATGGCTGGAGCTAATCCTCAACCAACACTCCTGATGCCATATTTGGCCTCTCTTAACATACTCGATCTAAGCAAAATTACCAATGATTCTATATTGCATGACCCCACATGGACTGCAATTCCCACCAAACTACCTTCATACATCCCCAATTTTGAAGGAAAGGCAGGGGATGACCCTGCCAATCATGTCATGACTTTCCATCTATGGTGATATTCTTACATCATTATGGATGATTCCATCAAACTTAGATTATTTCAACGCACACTCACTGGCCCATCAGCCAAATGGTATGTAGATGAAAAATCGGGGTCCCATGCGACTTTCGAGTCCTTCGCCAAAGCATTTTTGACCTTCTTCCAATTACCAATCTGCCATGACAATGGTCTAGAACTACTCTCTAAATTCAAACAAACCTCAACCACACATATTGCTGATCACATTCACGAGTGGCGTAGACGACGTAGTTTGTGCAAAGCAGAAACCACCAAACAACAGTGTCTTGATTGGTTTCTTAGATCACTTGTCTCTCTCCTCGGTAAGGATGTAGCTTCCACCTTCCCTCAATCAGAAGAAGAAGCCATCAGTAAGGCTCAACAATACGACCACATCTATTCATAGTCAGGGTACTTATACACTGTACTTCTTGATCTCCCAAAACCCGTGTCGTTTGGCCAAGACAAACCTGGGATGTCTCCTTCAGCAGACAGACTGATTGGTAATACCACTCACCACGGTCCACAACCCCAACAACCACCAATGTATGGCACACCTCAATATCCGTCAGCATATGGGGGCACCTCTTATTACCCCCCACCCCCTTATCAACAACCATACCCTGTTGCTATGCCTCCACCCATCAATGGGCCACCGTCGGCACCCCCCATACACCCACCTATTCAAACAAGTTCTGGTACCCACTCTACCTCAGCTTATAGTACTAGCAAAAGCGCCACACCATCCTATGTACCTTACGGATCGTTACCCCCACAGAATCTATACTTTCCATTTCTTAGTCCTCCACAACCCATGGCGCCCCCACATCCTCACGCTGGGGTGAATTTTTTTCAACCCTCTCCCGTTCAGCAATATCAAAATTTTGAACAGCTGAATACGGAAAATCCGACCCACCCGTTGAATAATGCCAAAAAGAAAGGAAGAAATAGGAACAATAACAACCTAGGTCAAGGTGGGAATCAACCCCAGCATAACCAACCTTCTGGGGGCAACCAGAACCAAGGGAATCAGAACCCCCAAGGGGACAATAATAATAGGCATCAAGGGAGAAACAACAATACTGTCAAAACCAACTTCCCTTGTGCCCTTTGCAGTGAGTTCAGTCATTATACTCATCATTTCCCCCAAATCGTTGATTTCAAACGGCTGAAAGACTCAGGAAATCTACCACATCCTCCAGCCCCACCTGCCCCTCAGCAGGCCCCACAACAATACGGGCAACAACCCCCACCAGCCATGCTACAGAATCCCATTCCACACCAAGGTGTGATGAATACTCAATAAGAGATACAGCCTACCCCACCACAGTTGGGACAATACCTCAATCTAAACAATCTAGCAGATCGTACGATCCTCCTCACCATTGAGGAAGAAATCCTTCTCCAAACACGTAATTTTCAATACCATGCACCCGCTGAGTCTCCTCCCATTCCCCCAAAAACAATCCCCGCACCAACGGGACCCCCGTTGGTGATCCCTCACCTTAACACAGAACCACCTCTTCGCATCCCTCGCATCCCATTGCGTAGGAATGTCCACAACCCACAGGCTAGGGTAGCTCATAATTATAGTTTGGTTGATGACTTAGCACAATCCTCGGTTGCCATGTCAGTCTTAGAAGTCCTTCAAACTTGTCCCACTCAGCGGAAATAATTACTTTTCGCCTTGGGGGAAGTCAACCCCGTGGATACTCACCTCATCACATTTGATCTCGACAGCGGAGAACCTCGACTCCCATCTCTAATCGCTTTTCAAATACTAGTGAAAATTTGAAACATTACAATTCATCGGTGCATCATCGATGAAGGTGCATCCACATGCATTATGTCCAAATCTGTATGGCAGAAAGTTGGTTCCCCCGAACTCATACCATCTTCCATTACCTTAAGAGATTATGACAGATGACCATCGTCTCCTGAAGGACTCTTTCGAAATGTCCTCATAGAACTTGGGGGAAAGACCATTCTTATTGACATTGAAGTTATCGACGCCCCACTTGACTACAATATCATGTTCTGTTGTAGCTACATGTACACTATGAAGGCAGTTGCCTCTTTCGTCTTTCGAACAATGGTGTTCCCCCATAACGGGAAGATCATTACCATTGACCAAGTCTCACATTACGATCCTAACCCTTCTTCCAACATCGATAACATCCTCCCTCTCATCCACACGAGTCATGACGCATACCCAATCATCGAAATGGGTCCCGGGATTTTCAAAGACCCATCATTGTTAGGAACTTACCATGGTGCACCACCGCTCCTTCATCCTTCCAATCAAGTATGTGTCGTGTCATCCAACAGAACTGACATAGAGGATACCCTTCCTCGTCGGGAGGCTTCTATCATATCTGACGTCCCACTAGTCGCAAAGCTCCCCCCTCATGAGCCTCCTGCGAACTCATCGACTCCACCAGGTCACAAGTCCACCTCTCCCCAAGGCCATATCCCAGTTTGGGAGACAGTTCCCCAAGCCATTACTCAAATCCCCTTCTTTTACCCTCCACCAGGTGTACAAGATTTCCAAGTAGCCACAATGCTTACCCTCCCTAATATGGTGTTAGCAATTCCAGTTTGGTATTTACATCCACCAGAAATGGTCCCTCGGCCCTCCATTCCTCTCCAAATGGAAGGAATCCCAATGACGATTCCCATACTCACTCCCACCATACTCTCTACACCCCCACTCACTACCCTCCCTGCCATAGCTGGGGGCTGGCGAAAGAAGAAGGAGCCCACAACTCCACTTCCCTCGTGCATCCAACCTCCTTGCGCGCTATGTGAGAAAGATGGACACCAAACCAACAACTACCCATCTCTACCGGAGTTACAGAACTTGATTCCACTCAATCAAACTCCATCGACACTCTCCATTGTAGCAAGTACTACCGCTACCACCCCTCATTCAAGTAGTAAAGGGATGCGAACCAAATTATGTTGCGCTATATGTTTAGAATATGGCCATTATACACACCATTGCCCAGCACTATCGTGTTTCCGACAGACATTAGCCACAGTGCGCCAAAGTTTCCAGAACGAACCCAACTCGGCTACATAATCCCTCCCCAAAATCACTGACATCCATTATGTCACAACTTCAATCAATGAACGTATGAGATGCCCTTGCTCTCTATGTGAATCCTTATATCATTTTACATACCAATGTCCTATGATCATTGAATACAGGCAACGCCAATTGACCTTGATTCAAACCCCGGTGCCCCCTACAGAATCGATGGTCGACCTTACCTCGTCACTAGAGATTCTTCATATCATTTCTCCTGAACCCGAGGCACTCCCGACGCCTCCATGGTTCTTGGATGACCTATCTGAGGATTCACCCCCAAATCCCCCCAATTCTCCTATTCCTTTCCCTACGGAAATATTACACCCAACTACCACTGGTACTCCTCAATACTTCGATATTTGGTTTATGTCGAGTGAACCATCGCAATCTCATTGCATCATTCCCCCTGCTTCTTCTTCACCCGAAGACCACCAAACGGCGAAAGTCACCGATATTGCTCTTTTAGACCCCTTGTATTCCCGCCAATTTCACTGTGATGAGGACATACTCGAGGAACTAAACACCTGTGACTACCCATGGGATGCACTCCACCATTGAGCGCTCTTCTTTCGACAGGAAGCCTCCACGCCTCCTAATCCACACCCCATATACGCAGTCGAAACCAAATATTTTATCCCATCAGGGCATATCGACTAGTTCAACAACCCCATTCCTGCCCCTGATGCTTTTGAAGAAGGAAAAATGGCCAACATTTCCCCAACCATCAAACTCGATATTTCCATCAAAAATGGAGTCATCGAGGAAATCACCATTGGCGTCACTTGTACTCCTCAAGAAATCATCACCTATAAAGCCCTCTTCCAAGAATATCGGGATATTTTTGCCTGGTCATACACAAAAATGCCTGGCTTTGATCTCTCGATCATCGAGCATCGCATCGACACTTGTCCTGACATAACCCCAATTCGTCAAAAACAGTGACCGCTACACCCATCCAAAGCAGCGGCCATCAAAGATGAGATTGAAAAATTACGCGTTGTCGGGTTCATCTACCCCATCACTTATACATCATGGGTTTCCAACCCTGTACCCGTTAACAAAATCCAGGGCACTATCTGCGTCTGCACGGACTTTCGCGATCTCAATCATGCTTGTCCCAAAGATAACTTTCCAACGCCTTTCATTGGCCAAATCATCGATGATTGTGCAGGCCACGAGGCTTTATCCTTCATGGACGATTTATCTGGTTATAATCAAATCCAAATCCACCTCGCCGATCAATACAAAACTGCATTCATTGCCCCTTGGGGTACTTTTGCATATCGTGTCATGTCGTTTTGGTATAAATAATGCTGGCGCAACTTTCCAACGGGCTATGACATATATTTTTCACAATCTGGCTCATATCATCCTTGCATGCTTGGACGACCTCACAGCTCGATCCAAGAAATGCACCCAACATCTTGATGATTTACGGATCATCTGCCAACGGTGTCGTCGGTACAATATCCACTTGAACCCCCTCAAGTGTGTGTTCTGCATCACTGCAGGGTGCCTCCTCGGATTCATCATTTCCCAAAGCGGTATTACCGTGAACCCCCTCAAAGTCCAAGCCATCACAAAAACTCCACCTCCCCGGAATTTATGTCAACTCCAGAGCCTACAAGGAAAAGCTAACTTCCTACGGAGATTTGTCCCTGACTACGCCACTCGAGCACACGGTTTCCTTTGCTTACTACGCCACAACATCCCATTTCACTGGGATGAACATGCCCAAAAATCATTTGACGATATTAAAATGGCGCTCTCCAACGCCCTTTAATTAGTGCACCCGACTACAATCGTGACTATATCCTCTACATATCAGCATCAGTTGTCTCAGTAGTAGGAGTACTCGTTCAAATCGGTGATGACGATCGTGAGCATGTCATTTACTACGTTAGTAAAAACCTCTCAGGGCCACCCTTGAAGTATAAACACGAAGAAAAACTCGCCCTCGCAGTCTAGAAACTGTGTCATTACATTCTGCTTCGCATGACTAAGGCCATAGCAGCTTCCAACCCTATGCAATACTTGCTTAGCCGTCGGCAAATTAATGGAAAATTTTCCCGATGGATCGTTATCCTTCAGGAGTACGATCTTGAATTCTCAACACCCAAGAGAAAGAAAGCTCTCATCCTCGCCGAACTTGTCATGGCCTTCCCCTCTAACACTACTAGTGCCCCCATCAATACCAACTTCCCCGACGAACATCTCTTTTACATCACTTCGGATGATCCTTGGTACGGAGACCTCCTCGTCTACCTCCGAACTCAAAATTTCGGTAACCACCTCTCATGAGATGATCGTCGTCGCATTCACCATCAGGCCGCCCGCTATCTCCTCATCGGCGATATCTTATATCGGCGAGGGGTTGACACCATACTTTGTCAATGCTTGAATATTGACGAGACAAATAGAGTCTTGAACGACTGCCATAGCGTCGCATGTGGGGGCCATCTTTCGGGAATGCCCACTGCTCAGAAAATCATCCGAGCAGGTTATTTTTGGCCTACATTGTTTCACAATTGCATTCATGTCGTGAAGCGATGTGAGAAATGTCAGCTTTACGCCAACAAAGCATGAGCACCACCTGCTCTTATTCACCCAGTCATTACTGTCGGCCCCTTCTGTAAGTGGGGCATCGACTTCATGACTTGTAATCCCCCTTCCAGCAATGGACACAAATACATTGTTGTCGCATTCGATTACTTCAAAAAATGGGCGGAAGTTATGCCCACCTTCAACAATATCGCTGACACTGCAGCGCGTTTTTTCTTTAACCACGTCATATCCCGCTTTGGAGTACCACTCCAACTAGTTTCTAATCACGAGAAACACTTCGAGAATGAGATTTCCGTCGAACTCTCATCTAGGTTAGGATTCTCCCACGAGTTTGCCTCACCATATTACACTCAGTCTAACGGACAGGTCGAAGCAGTTAATAAGGTCCTCAAGACCATGTTACAGCGCACGGTTAACAAACATAAAACCAATTGGCATCATATGTTATTTTCCATGCTATGGGCTTACCGTACGGCTGTGAAAACAGCGACTGGTTTCACACCATTTCATCTAGTCCATGGGGTTGAGGCCACTCTTCCCATCGAGTGTGAAATTCCCACCTTACGCACCGCAATTGAGCTATTACCCGACACTACTCCAATGGAGCAGCGCTTGTTGAACTTAGAGTCCCTGGATGAAGATCGACGATCTTCATTACAGAACAATGAGGCAGCTAAAATACGATCAAAGGCCACCTTTGATCGCCATGTCAACCTTCACTCATTTCACGAAGGCGATCGCGTCCTTGCTTACGATATTGCTCACGATACCTTCGGTCATGGAAAATTTGAGTCACTATGGCATGGCCCCTACATTATCCAACATTGCCTCACCAAAGGCGCATACATCCTGGCCTCTCCCGAAGGCCTCTCTCTTAAAGAACCCGTCAACGGGTTATACTTAAAGAAATTTTACGCCTAGGCGTAGCCATACTACTTTAGGTTATTTATTTTATAGTGTTTTTAATCTTTTTTCCTCCCTCACGTCTAAACTAACATTTGTGCTATTGACATATGCGTCCTCCACCGGCCTACCACATCGATTACACCGACGTCGCCAGCCATTGGACACAAAATCTTGCTTCGACAACTTGGGCCCTCTATACCCCCTCACATGAAATGCTCCATTCGAGTGGCATATGTTTGGGTTCAGCCACCAACAACCAAGTCGAATACACTATCGTCATTGGCCTCCTCGTCGATGCCCAGCATCATCATATTCGTCACCTTAGCGTCTTTCTCGACTCTCAACTAGTCGTTCTCCAGCTCAACAATGTGTACCGCGTCCACGATCCTTGTCTCTTTCACAAATACCTGCAGGTTAGAATTTTATCTCGACATTCTGATTTCATTACCTTTACACACATTCCAAGACAATTGAATCAAATTACAGATAACTTAGCTAACATTGTGTTAGACTGGCATATATCACATCAAGATACCTCTACACATACATAAAAATATCAAAAACCTGTCACAACACATATAGATTAGACATCATCAAACATTAAACAACACATGTAAACATCACATAGACCGCAAAATGTATACTCATATATATATAAATCGGTCACCAGTGCCATCAAAATGTTTACATACAAAACACCATATATAGAATCCGCAGGCCAGTAAAGCACCTCGGTACAAAATGGGCTCACCAGCCTATATACAAAAATACAAAAATATATAGAGCACCACTCAAGGTGCCTCTAGAGCACCAACTCCTGCCCCTCCCTCGGGCGGTGGTTCCCCACCCACTACTGGTCCCTCTGGACCGGGAGGTAACCGTCCGGTCATAGAAGCACCTGCTACTGTTGCTCGTTGTACCACGGCCCGCCACGGCAACGGAACCTTCACACACTACTCTAGGATGCCCTCATCCTGGATACGCGACCACATGCCCTCAGGCATGCCCTGTATCACTGCCTCCAGGCGGCAGCGAATGTCCTCAAAATCTACTCCAGCATCCATCGGAGGAGCATGTGATGGCCTGGCACCTAGGTCATCAAACCAGCATCTCCTCGTTGCTCTCTCATCCTCGGCTAGTCTCGCCCTGACGTCCTCACACCGACGTCTCTCTACTAACCATGGCCCTCCCCGCGGCGGTCTCCCTGGCTCCTGGCGAGCCAGCACTCTCAGCAACTCAACCTCACACTCGTGAGGTGCCACATATGCACATACAAACAACCAAACAATAGTATCAGCATCTATACCAAATACACATGTCATGTTATCTCAACAAATATATATGTCAAAATCATAAACATACCTCGGTGATCAAAAACCTCCCCTGGAGGTAACACCATGTCCAAATCACCCCAGAAGTCAACACCAGCATATGGGTACTGCAAAATCACCTGTGGCATCTACCGCCACACCTATGTCAACTTAGTTGTAAAGAAGTGGCCACCCTTGCCACCACCGTGATGAACCAAAATAGTAGACCACCGCCTCAATCATGGCTCTCACGCCCCAGGAGCGCCCAATAAAATCCTAGGGTGCAACATAGGCACCCTCTCCAAAAACCAGGCCACCAGGATAGAACCAAAGGAAAAGTCCCCTGTATCAGTGTACAGACATCAGTCCAGCTACCCTACCATCCTGGCATGCAGTGTAAGCCCCCAGGAAAAATCCTCGCCGGCCAGTACCCTCTCCATAATACTCGGCTGAGCACCACTGATCCGATGAGTCGCCAGGGACCCATACACCCTCACAATCAGCGATGCTATACAACGATGCGCTAGAGCATCCATCGCCTCGATGCTCACAACCGAGCCCGACATAAATTTTTCCCTGGAACAAAGCCTCCGGCCCACTGTCACTAATGACACGTCCCCAGGTAACACCAGCTCCATCGGTAGGGGCGTTCCCTGAAAAGGGAGCCTAGTCAAAAAAATATATATCCTCCACCGTAGTGAAGGTAATCTGCTCTCCCCGCACCATAAAACGATGCAGGTCCGGACTCCACATCCGGATAAGAAACTGCAGGAGATACTCCTGCGCCTGTATCAACGGGCACTCAAAGAACTTCAACAGCCCACAGGCTGCCAAAGTAGCACGTACCCCCGGATCCTCAATAGCCACGGCATCCCTCAATTGAGACCAATCCCACTCTCGCCAGCCGACTGGCATCGTGCAAAATGATCACCTCCAACCACATAAAGCAGTCCTAGGTCAGCCATATTGACCATCAAAAACATTAAAAAATAAGTTTTACACCCGTCAACCTTGCCTCCAAGGCGCAGTTGTTTAACCCACAAGGGCGCACACATGCGTGCCTGTTCACCCAACAGGCGCGCACTCAGGCGCGCATGTCCATCCCACATGCACGCATAAGTGCGCACTTGTTCACCCTACAAGAACGCCTCCATGCGCCTTTGTCATGAACGCAGGTGTGCATCCCGACGCGCCTGCCCACTACAAAGTCGCGCACCCATGCGTGGTTGTGTAGCAAACAGGCGCGCACATCGTGCGCGCCTTTGTCCCCTTTACGGGTGGCCACATGCACGACTATCCGGATGACAGGCATGCACTCGTGCACGCATATTTCTGGATCGCCCGCGCACTGGGGGGGCCCACATTCATAAAACCCTCTGTACGGCCCTCCGTACAGGCCCTACCCAAAAATTGAAACCCTACTTCTATGTAGGACGATAAGACTACCAACCTGAAGCTCGTTGGTCCTAGATCGGCTGCCTCGTTCTCCCAGAATCTCTAAATCTCCTCTAAATACCTCTTGTCCAGTCACTCTGGCAACAATTACAAATGAGCTGGCAATGTGGGCCCCACCACTATATATAGGCCTTTATGCCAAACCTCCAAACACCATTCTGGGAGCTCCGGGTGTCCGTTTTTCGATCTGTCTTCAGCCACGAGATCAGCATCCCGTCACCTACATCAAGACAATCCCCAGGCCAGTTTTTATCCTTAGCCCCCGGGGCGCCATTTTTTCATACCCCGTCTATGTACGCATGTGCATGTTCAAATATATCAAATAAATGCTTGTATGTTTGATTCTCTTCATATATTTCTCACGTCGGGTATTTGGTTTTCATGTGTGTAGGTACTTGGTCATCATACCTCAACGCAACCCCTTCAGGTATATAGTCAGCACTGGCATGTAATCATTCCCTCTGAATCTCACTTGCATCTCCAGTCACACCCTCTGATATTTGCCTCTAGGATCTCCATCTCCAACTCTACAATACCAACACCTCCATTTTTATCTTAGGTACTGTCACCCAGTAGCACTCTCCCCCACATGAGTTGTCTCATTCATAGCACCCTTTTGCACTTTGACACTCATGTTGTTTTTTCAAACCTTTAGGGATGGGAGTCCCGATAGTCTTACATCATGTCGTGAATCAGCCACATACTCATTCTCCTCATTTTGCTAGCTTTCCCACCGGACTCCCAGATTATCTACTCAAGGTTCTATTTTGACTGCACCTCCATAGTATCCTGAACCCTCCATTTCATCCACAATCAGTTTGTCCCTCTGCAAATTTCCCTTCATTTCACCTACCTCATACAAAAACCCACACATGGGTCCCCCACCCTCCACCAGTTCTCCAAGCAAATGGCGCTCTCACTAGCCCAACCATATTACATTGGGGCACCCATTTCTGTATTTGTACACAACCCAAATGATTCTTTATTTATTGTACAAACGCCTTTATTTCCAACATTTCCATACCTTTTTGTCGTCCCTTTTGGCGACCTTCTTCCCTTTTTTGGCAAACACAACCCATGTCGCCCTTGGTTGGGTCACTCCTTATCATCTACCCTGGTTGACATCATCCATATCCTCTGAGTATCCCACAGGTCAGTTACCTCTGCCCTCTAAGTTTGTTCACTTTGTCCCGCCTCTGGCACAACTTATCCCACATCTTGTTGTCCCCCTAACACTCGACTTAGTTGACCGGTTGTGTCCACTTATACTTTGCACATACCCCCAACCAAGGGCAGTATTGAGTCTCCATACATCTTGACTTTGCCCATGTACCTCCTACAGTTCCTAACCTCACCTAGTAGATTTCACGTAGCCCTTTGCTTATGGGAGTCGCGTCCCCGTTTTGTCGACATCAGCACAGTTTTCCAAAAGGGCGAAAGTATCTTGATTCTCATTACCTATCCAATGAAAGATCTCGGACGGCACAGGGAGAACCACGATTGCTCCATGTTGTCGTTAACCCCCATAACATTTGAATTCAACATTTCTCATGTTACGGTGGGTCTTACTTTACGACTATTGCAGTTATTTCTTATATTTGTCGAAGACCTCTGAACTTGGCTAGGCTATCAATGCCTACAACATCTGTGATATTTCTTACAGATATCACTGCCTACTAGTTAGAGTATGTTCATCCGCAGAATTTTCTTCTGCCTTTATCACGACCGCCCCCGAGGGCGCTGCAGTTGTCTACATCAACACATCACTCCTTTTTGAGTTACATGACACGAGTATGGGGCATGCCCGCCTCGTTTGTACACAGTTTATTTTTACACACCTTATGGAAGGTTGGGTTCTACAGGTTCCCTTCTCCCTTCAACGAGTAACTCTTGACAATCCCACTATCGCTCTCTCTTACAACGACACTCTTAGTAGAAGAAACATTGATGGATTTCGGCTATACGTATGCTCCTAACCTCATCCATTAGGGGGCATCTGTTATCACTGAAATTTCATCTGCAAATGGTTACAAGAATTCAACATCGCCAAATAGTTATGAGGTCACCCATGGACCAAAATTATCACAAAAGCATTTCCAAAGGGTCAAAAACTATGCAACCAATGATAAAATTAAAGTGTGTTATGACTACACAGGGCGCGCACGCACATGCGTGATACAGAAATGCAGGAAAAGCGCACATGTGCCCGATGCGCGACTGTGGTCGCAAAAATCCGTGCACATGTGAGAACGGTGCATTTATGAGAGTGGTCGGCCTCCCACCCACTTCTGGTTCAGCTTCCAAGTTGATTTGACACTCAAATCTGGACTGTATTCGACTGGGTGGCTGGTCAAAAACCTAGAAATGGCCTAATTAGCCTCTTTACACACTACAAGTTGGTTGCACAATACCTCAAAGAGGTGCTATAAAAAGGCCATGGATGCACTTCATTTTTCAAGGAATTTCATACCAAATTTATGTTGCCACTATTCTCTTGAGGAATCCTCTATTCTCATCAAGAGTATACTAGCATCATTGCATTGGGCAATCCATCTCAGCCCTTGAGTGGATTAGCAAGGAATTCTTTCACCATTTTCATTTTCAAAGTTGTAAGAAGAGCTTATTTGTGGGGGTCCAAGAGCCCTCCCTTGGAGGAAGAAGGGACTCATAGTCCTCTTTCTTCTTGGTGTTTTCTTTCACTAATATCAACCTTACCATTATAGAGCACCTGAGTGGGCCCAATGGTTAAGAGCATGTGTTATCTCTGGGGAGGTCACAAGTTCAAAACCTGCGGGGGGTAGGGATGTTCATATTGGCCCGTTGTGACAAAGCTGGAAGGGTAGACGACCCCTGGGATAGAGGTTCACCCGGTGTGGGCCTCGGGACGTCTCGGCCCCTGCTAAGTCACAAGTTATTGGTATATCTGGCTTGCGGGCTGTTGGATATACTCTTGGGAGGTTGTTGTTCCCATGGTTAAAAAAAAATATCAACCTTACCATTGGTGACATGGGTCTTATTGTTTCTTTTGTCCTTATGTCCCTATGATAATTAGTTTAGTTGTTGTTTTATTTCTTAGTTTAATTCTTAGTTGTTCTCTTTATATTTCTTTCTCTAACCCTTTTCCTTACAACTGTCTTGCTTAGCAAACCCAACTAAGCTTGCAAGCACCTCTATTTTGCTCACTAAGGTGACAAAAGAGGCGCAACAATGAGCTTAAGAACCAATAATTCACAAAAAAAACTTGTTTCATTCCCTATGCTAGTATAAAAGGAAATGTTGTGATCCTCTCATAAATGTAGAATATCAACAACACCTCCCCTTATAAGATTTCTTTAGGAAACTCCATCACAATAAACTTAAAACATATCCTTATAAATTCATTCAACAAAACAATTATATTAATTAATTAAACTCATAATCATATGAAAAACCATATATAATATAAAAATAAACATGATAAAATATTACAATCTATTTTCTAAATATCCATATTTTCTAAATATCCATATTTGCTAAATATCCATATTTGCTAAATATCCATATCTCTATTAGTATATTATTTCTATCAATATATAATTGAAATGAAATCTAAGATGTACACCATTTATTTATTTTATTTATTGTAATTCATAACCTAAACTCATTTCCCCAAACAATTATGTCAATTGTCCAAAAGGATAACACTTTGAAAAGTCTTATATAATATAAAAATATTGTCCACCTACATTGAAGGTTAAACCATGAATCTTAAAGTATTTCATCTTCTAAGTTAAAGTTAGGCACCATGTACCTTTTATAATATGTATTGTTTAGCAAAGTAATAATGTTGAATGTGTATTTTTAACATATAAATATTAACTGTTTAATTAAAAATAGATTACTAATCATTTTATTAGGAAGTTTGAAAATGTTAATTTTAAATATATTTTTGAAATATTAATTTTAATAGATTTGAAATAGATTAGACAAACCCTAAACAAAGGCTACATGAAAAAATTAAAAAAAAAATGGTGGTTCACAATATTCTTTATCGAATGTTCACCATATAAGTATTGAACCTCTATTTGAAAATCATCAGCATAAGGAAGTGAATTCGTTGAAAAGACATAGCATACGGCAGTAGTTCAACCCAGCCAAAACTTGAAGGGCACGCAGGATATATAGCATTAGTTTAACACAACAAAAACTTGCCAGCGACGCATCAACCCAGCCAAAACTTGAAGGGCACGCAGGATATATAGCATTAGTTTAACACAACAAAAACTTGCCAGGGACGCATCAGCAAGCATTCTAATAGTATCTCAAACAGAGCAATAGCCCATAGATGAAATAAGTTTGACTACACAAGCTGCAGCTACTGAAGAATTCAATGCTCAAGAGACCAGAGGAAATGGACCCAGGTTAGAGGAATCATATTAATGGGTGTTGATGAGAGGGGATCAGACATGAAGATATCTTCTAAGAAAGAAGAAGCTAAATCAAAATGTAGAGAACAGTCTCAAGCCACCTATGAGACCATTACTCCAGCAGCTCTTACGCATAAATCTCTGTACACAAGAACGGCCTATATGTTGTGCAAAGAAACGGGCTCTTGCCATGGAGAAGATCCACCCTACTGCCTAAAGAAAAAGACTACACAGCTAAGGAGGTGTTACAAACCAGCCACCGGCAAAAACGACAAGGAAGCGTTACAAACCTTTGAAGGTAGCTGAAAAAATGGAAAAAAGTAGCAGCTCAGAAACAAACCTAAAAATACAAACAGCTCACCAAACTAGTCGCGCCCTGCTCAGGCTGCCCTCTGCCAAATAAATATGCAAAGCCCCAAGTGTGTGTTTCCATTACGGCCATATATATCTCGTGAGGCACAATTTTTACTTCTCTTTCAAGTCAAAATGCTCATGGCCACAAGCCCACTGCTTCAATTTAACGTAAGGAAATTAGACGATACACGAAGTTAGATCTGTGACATTAGACAGATCTAAGTGGACTCAAAATTAAACAAAGCCCACGCGGACAATTTTTTGCCCGAGAGTGCGTGCTTATTCTAACCTTGTGTGCTTCCTTTGAAGCAACAAATCTTACCATTTGCATGATAGGTCAGTTCTGCCATATACAAACAACATTCAAACTGCCCTATGTGTTACCTTTTTTTTGTAAACAAGAATAGAAATCAGATAGAGAAGAAAGAAGAAGAAAGTATTTTTAACGTCCACGAGGCTAAAAATAGCCTATGGGACAGATTGTTTTTCCATCTGGCTTTTGCATTCGGCCCTTTTCCTGTGAAGTTTTACAATAATCGCTCCCAGCTTCTCAACAAACTCTTCGTTGAATAG
>ML778631.1:1094607-1111739 GCA_009831015.1 Picea engelmannii
AAGGTCATCCGCGTACAAAAGAAGCCTTATAACGAACTTGCCCAAATGGATACCTTCACCCCCTTGCGAATTTAGCCACTCTTCAAGCTTGTCAATATATAACCCGAAGTGAACCAAATATCCCAAAAAATATAATAGTCGTGCCTTACCTTTCTGTGGATTTCTCTGTACTCTGTCGTGCCTTACCTTCACGCCTTACCCTGTACTCTGCCCAACTAAAGTGACAACCTTATAGAATGGGCATCAAAATGCAAAAGCGCGGGCCTGGAGCTTTTGAAAAAATTGAATGGCGAGAGAGCAAAATTTGAATGACAGTAAGCTTGGAGCTTTTGAAAAATTTTAATAGCTGCGGAGAGCAAAATTTGAATGAAAGTGAGCCTGGAGCTTTTGAAAGATTTTAATAGCCGTGGAGAGCAAAATTTGAATGGCCACTGGACAGCAAATTGCAGCAGCAGTAAAAGATGCAGTACATAACGTACATCCGCTACATCAATCAACAGGTGAACGAGTTGGTGGGACTGACTGCAGACGGTAACGGAGTGAGCCACTGAGAAACAGTTGCCGGATTTACTCGCTGGAGATCTGGTCGCGGGCATTGATATGCTGTTGAATGGAGATGCATGCATGACATGCAAGGACTGTTGTTGCACGGCTAGACCATGCAGCAGCCCGGGTAATGATTAGGCCGTTGCATGGTGGATAGCCCTTGCCATACATGGGAAGTCTGCAGCAGAGGTTTTTTTTTTATTATTATTGTACTTGTATTTCCTCGGTGGGCCATTTTTCAGTAAGAGAGACCTTGTAAGCTTGGATTGGATTCATTATTAATGACAAACTAATTTGAAGTACAGAGCTTGTGGTCTCGATTTGTAATAGAGCTTGAGTAATATATGAAGCGTACAATAACAGGAGAGGAGGGACCACCGACGCCTGAGGCCGCGGGCTCTTTAATTTTGGGAACAGCAGGGAAAGTGCGTTGACAGGGACTGTAATTTCAGGAACAGCAGAGAAAGTGCGCTGACAGCAAGGAATAGTGGGGAACAGAAAGGAACGAGGGCACAGGGATAACTACGGTTAGAGAACAGGGTTATCTAAGGGAACAAAGACAGCGACGGGAATAGAGATAGCAAGTGGGGGAACAGTAAAGGCACAGTGGAACAGTTTTCAGTCATTTGTCCCCAATAGACAGACAAATATTGTCCTGATCCTTAACCTTATTTTTGTGTTTCTTCTTGTCCCCTATGGCAATGACAATACATTCAACACACATAAAAAATGGGCAAGAGGTGCTTGTATCTAGGGAAACAAACCATTTAGGACAAGTCAAAATTGCCTCTTCAAACAAAACAGGGAAGTGGTTTTGGGTCAATGCCAAACAATTTCAGGGTATTTTAAAACGTAGAGCTACTCGTTTAAAATGGGAGCAGACAAGGAAAATATTGGCCCTCCATAATAAACTGTCAAAAAAACCTCTTTTGCAAGGGGGTAGCAACAACAGGTCTAAAGACAGCAGTGATTATGCATTGTACAGTCCCACATCCACACCTCTTACCTGGTCACCTGACCTGTATGTGGAAGAGTTACTAAATGTCAAGAGGAGATTGGAGGTTTTGGAAGTCAAAGAGCATGGGAAAGACCTTAGAATCCAGCCATTGACAGTAGAAAATCGAGGCTTAGTAGAAAACAATAAAGTTTTAAAAGATCAAGTGACATTGTTGCAAGAAGCCCTTCTGGCAGCAAAGGCTGAATGGCAAGGCATGAAAGATGTTGGGCAAATCAAGGAAGATTTTGTGGTGGAAATTA
Organism: Picea engelmannii; assembly: GCA_009831015.1. Classification (NCBI taxonomy): domain Eukaryota; kingdom Viridiplantae; phylum Streptophyta; class Pinopsida; order Pinales; family Pinaceae; genus Picea; species Picea engelmannii. Next base: position 1,096,411 of record ML778631.1, read on the forward strand.
GAGAGGAGATGAACTCTAAAACATCCAAAGTTGAAGGGAAAACAATTGAACAAGAAGACACCCAGGGAACGAAAATAAGGGATGAAGAGAAAAGAGATCTTACAAAACATTCCAAACTTGGACACAAATTCTTAGTAATTCTGCTAGTATGGAAAAAGAAACAAATAGGCAGGGGGATGGCATGCAAGATAGAGAAATCAAAGAAAGAAAAGTAAGAGCAGCAAACATAATTATCAAAGGCGTGAGAGAGTTGTTGGATTACTGAGAGGGGGGATGAATTAGTAATAGAGCAATTTAATCATTTTTAACTATATAATCCAAGTGAAATATCAATGTAGCATTATCATCCAATAACTGCAAAGTAAATAAGCAATGAACAAATGAACAATCATACACATACACAGTACACCAGTGTTTTACGTGGAAACCCAAAGCGGGAGAAAACCACATAATGTTTTTTCTAATATGTCTTGAATAATTACATTCATTGGAAGCACCAACTTCCTTTGTTTTCCAGCTGCAACTGGAAAGAGACTCCAACCCCCTAATTTCTCAGGCTACAACATGAGGGAAGCTCTGACTCCCCAATTCTCTGGCTACAACCCCCTATGTTCTCCTTCTACAACCGGAAGGTGGCTACAACCACCTGTCCTTTCCCCATCCAACCGCCATGAAGTAGAAGTAGAATGATGGAACCACTGTCACATTATCACTGTGAAATATACTACTATAAACCTGTACAAATAAACATAAACCATGCATCAACCTGTAATCAACATGTACCATAAACAAGTGCATCAACCATGCACCAACCTGTACTAAACAACATGTAATCAACATGTACCATAAACAAGTGCATCCAACCATGTACTAATTATGTATCAATCATGTGTCAACTACTCATCAACTATGACTCATCAATATGTACCAACATCATCAACTATACACCTCATGTGTGTGCCAACTCATCAACTACTTGTCTCAACCATGTACCCAACATGTACCTCAACCAAAATCCCTCATCAATATCATCATCCAAATATGATTTGTAACTCTGTAATAGACCTGGTGTATATAATCACATACTTGCAAACCTTCCTTAACTTTAACAACAAGAGACTAGCATTTTCATCAAACTTTTATTTAGTCTCACATGACTAGTTTTGGATTAGTCAACAACCCTAACTTGAAATAATCATAACTATGTACTTGTAATGAATAAAGATTTGAAACTGATACACAATTTTCTTCAGTGTGTTTTATGCAATTCCTCCATGTGTCACTACTTGGAACCTCTCATAAAATGAGTTATAGCAAAAATGGCATACCTTGTTGAATTTTGGTTTATTCTAGAGAGCGACCTTGTAGAGCGTGCCCTGCACGGAATATTTGTTGAATCAATTTGAAAATGTTACACAACATACTATAGACTGTACTCTAACCAACACATTTGGTCTTACTAAATTTGGATCTATTATGAAGAAGTTATGACATTTTTACCCGAAACACATGTTTTAGACTAATTTCAGGACTAACCACAAACCCTATTTTCCACGGAGTATAACTCCAAAAATACAATGACCCACGGGCTGAATTTTTTACCACGGATACTTGGATATGTTTACTCCATGGCATATCAATCACATGGTCTGAATCATTCTATAAAAACATTTATTGCGAAAATGGTGAGATGACATGTAAATAGCATACCTTAAAAAGCATCATCAAAAGAATTTATCCTCCCTTGAATTCTGGCCCTCTTTTCTTCACCTCCCCTCTGAAATTTGTCTTAGATATCCTTTGGTTACCTCAGTCACTTATAGATATTCAATATGCTCAAGTGTGATGTCAAAAGAGAGAGCCTTACCTCTAATTTATACTCTCCATATTTTAGATCACCTAACTCATTTCTAGGTCACTTAACCCATTTATAGGTCACTTAACCTATTTTCCTCATTTTTAAGGTTAACCACTTTCCATAATTAGAAATTTCTCCATTAATTTATCATTTAAATATTCCTCCTTGACTTTGTCACCTCACTTTATCATTTAAATAATATTCTTTGATTTTGTCACTTCACTTTATTATTTAAATAATCCTTCTTGACTTTGTCACTTTACTTTATCATTTAAATAATAATTTCTTATTTGCAAGCTCTTTGACTTATTTGACCTTTTGGGGCTTCAAGTCAACATATGAGGGTCCTCCAACTTTGTAAGGCCATAACTCTCAAACCGTGAGGAGTTATGTGACGTTCCACATACCACCAGAAATGGCATGACATGTACTATCCATATAGAATAGTATTACCTTCAAATATATTAAAACTCATACCATTATACATGAAACAACCTTGGGTCCATTACCCAAACCTTTGTGCTACCAGAATTCACTACCGGACTTTCTTCAAGGGTTGACATCAATGACAACCAACCTTAATCAACAAGGAAATTAGAGAGGAGATGAACTCTAAAACATCCAAAGTTGAAGGGAAAACAATTGAACAAGCAGACACCCAGGGAACGAAAACAAGGGATGAAGAGAAAAGAGATCCTATAAAACATTCCAAAACTTGGACACAAATTCTTAGTAATTATGCTAGTATGGAAAAAGAAACAAACAAGCAGGGGGATGGCATGAAAGATAGAGAAATCAAAGAAAGACAAGTAAGAGAAACAAACGTAATTATCAAAGGCGTGAGAGAGTATGGAAAAAAGGAATGTACTCTTGATCTTGCAAGTGAATTTTTTAAGGACAAGTTGCTTTGTCAAGGTCGAATTTTCCAAGCATGGAGGGTGGGTAAACTCATTGACGAGAGAGCTAGGCCCATAAAAGTCATCATGTCAAGCATACATGAAAAACAAGTTCTCCTAGGCAAGAAGCAACTCCTGAGGGGCTCTCGCTTTTTTCTAGACAAAGATTTAACTATTAGACAACAAGAGGAAAGAAGGGAAGAGATGTCAAAGGTTAGGACAGCAAGGGATGAGGGAAAAAGAGCATGGTTTTTCAAAGGCAAAGTTGTGATTACCTTTTTCGGTCCTCATTCAAAAACAGGACAGCAAGGTGGTAGCCAAGAAGTGACAGCAAATTCATCAGCAAGAAACTATGCAACAAGGCCAGTATGGACAGATAGGGGTGAAGACTCAACTTTGACTCTTGTAGGCCAAAACAAATAGCAATCAGATTACACCCAGGTTTCCTTAATATTAGTTTGTTGGAACTGTAGAGGTTATCCTTGGAGGCAGGGACCTGGACTAGGACCTATCATGGAAGATAGAGACATAATTTGTCTATTGGAAACACATGAGCATGAAGGGTGCAAGACACCTCTATTTGAAGGGTATGTGAAGATGGCAGTGTGTAACAGGGTAGCTGAGAATGGTAAAGGACATGGGGGTATCATGGTCTTAGTGAGAAAAAAAAAGGTCGTCTCATTCAATTAGAAAGAGAAGACTCAAATAAATAATTCATTTGGTTTAAAATATCAGAAAATGGTAACACCATCAGAATTGCAGCATGTTATTTTTCCCCACAAGTTTCAAAAACTTACAAAACTAGGGGGCTTAACCATAAAGACCCTTTTGCAGCCTTAAAAAACGATATTGCAGCGTACTCTCAACTAAGTGAAGTCCTTATAGTGGGGGATTTCAATGCTAGGACAACAAATGAACAAGCTAGTATTCTTCGTTGCAATGAAGATCGCAATCCCATTTGGCTTACAGAAGAAAGGAATCATCAAAAGACAAGAGTTTTAGAGGACAACAAAAGTTGCAACCTTTTCGGGGAACAACTACTTACTCTGTGTGGGGCATTTGACTTAGTCATTTATAATGGGTTGGCTAGATGGGAGAAAACGGGTAATTTCACCTGCAATACCTACAATGGAGCAAGTGTAGTAGACTATGCAATTTTCTTGCATGGCTTGTGTGAGAAAATGGAAGAAGTTGTGATTGGTGAACAATTATGGGAGTTGAAATATGATCATAGACCGATCTATTTAAGTTTCACTTGGGTCGAACACCAGCAAAGTAGGACAAAAAATCAGTGCATTCAACAACCTCCTTCAAAGGGGAGAATTCTTTTGACTCAAAAAAATGGTAACACCTTCAAGATAGCGCTAGAGAGGCTATTTAACAAGGAGAAAAATTTGTCCCAGGCCCTCCATAGTCTTGAGCTAACAAAGTTAATTCAAAGTGCACTTACAAAATGCAAAAGAGCAAAAAATAGGAAATCTGAAACAAATTGTTTTCTGGTTAATGCTTGGTTTGATGAGGAATGGAAAACAACAAAGAAAACTTTGAAAGAGTCAAGCAAGAAAGAAATAAACATAAAATCCTACAAGCAAATTGTAAGAAAGAAAAAAGTTGATTTCATGATCTCAAGGAGGGAGGAACTAATTTTCTTGGGGAAAAATAACCCCAATTTATTTTGGAAGGAACTTCAAACAAGAAAGAAACAAACTGAAAAATAATATCATAGCTTATCAATGGTTCAAGTATGCAAATCAACTTTATGAGCAAGATCCTAAGGTTGACCCCCCTCCCTCGGTCAACACTACTATTAAGCTCTTCACCGAGAAAGAAATTGAGGTGGGTATCAAAAAGTTGGGGGTTGGAAAAGAAAAACATTTAGTTGAATTCCAAGCAGAATATCTAAAATGGGGTTCAAAAACTCTTGCACCTCACATTATGAAAAATTTCAACAACATCATTCAGTAGGGATTCCCTACAGATTGGACAACAAGTCTAGCAATACCGCTTTTCAAGAGTGGGGATGTCAACAATCCCTCCAACTATAGGACTATAATGATAAACCCCTTGTTCGCAAAATTATTCGAAAGTATGCTATAAAATAGAATCAACAGGTGGGCAGAAGAAAGAGATAAGCGCGCCAAAGGGAAAGCAGGTTTTAGACCTAAACACTCAACGATTGATCATAGTATAACTCTAAGGCGCATCATTGAAAAAGTGTGGGAGAAAAAAGAGGAAGTCTTTTGTTTCTTTGTCAATTTCAAAAAATATTTTGACACGGTCCCTAAAGAGAAGCTTTGACATAGAATGAAGGAACTTGGGGTTCATATGCACCTTAGAGCAGTCATCTATAGGCTATATAAGGAGGTTAAATTCAAAATCATAACATCAGCTGGTATCTCTGAAAGTTTTAAGAGTGGTATAGGGGTCAAGCAAGGGTGCCCATTGTCCCTTACCCTTTTTGGTTTATATATAGAAAAACTTGAAGAGTGGTTAAACTTGCAGGAGGGTAATGATGCTCGTTTGGGCAAGTTTGTGATAAGGCTTCTCTTGTATGAAGATGACCTTATTCTAATTGTTAAATCTGCTCCCAGGTTGCAAGAACACTTAATTTCTCTTGAGTACTTTTGTAGTACAGTGGGGATGCAAGTCATTACTAGCAAGATGAAAGTGGTAGTTTTCTCTAGCAAAAGAAAACAAAAACATAATCAACATAAGTTCTACTTTAAAGGTAACACTCTTGATGAAGTGGCAAATTACAAATACCTCGGAATTGACTTCAACAAAAATCTAAATTGGAAAGGTTGCAGAAAGAAAAGAACTTTGGGAGGTTGGAAAGCGTTCTATGCTTTCCAAAATAGGTGCAGAGAGGCAGAGCTATGGGATTGGAAGACTATGCAAACTCTTTTGGGGATTTTAGTGATCCTGGTGGTTCTCTATGGTTGTGAAGTGTGGGCCAGTAGTACATCTGACCTACAATGGAAGCAAATTGAGAAGATTCAAAAACACTTGATTACAAACAAGTTTAAAATTAAAAGTTCAGTTCCTTATGATATCATGCTGAGTGAAATGGGGGTTTCTCCTATTGAAGCAATTGTTATGGTGTGTCTCATAAGATATCTAAAAAAAATTGAGAAAATGGAAGATGGTATGTGGCCTAAGGTCGTCTTCAATGGCATATTGTGAAAAATAAAGAAGACGTGGATGCGGAAAATTATTAAATGGCCTAGTAAATGAGATATTCACTTGAACAGGTTCCCTACAAACAGTAAAGAGATAAAGGCTTTTGTTATTGATAGGTTACACAAACAATCTTGGGATAAAGGGCTAGGGAGAAAGAAAAAGTATTGCATTGAAGAGTTTAACCCCACTTACAACCACCATCAAAAAGCGTACATAGGGGCCAATATATCTTGGAGAGCCAAAATGTTTATTGCCCAATTAATAACTAATTCCCATCAACTCCATTGTGAAACCGTGCGTTGGAAAAGACCAAAGGAAGCTTGAGAAGAAAGGGTGTGTATGTTCTGCAACTCAGGAAAAGTGGGAACAGAAAAACATTTCATTTTAGAGTGTGAAGCTTTCAAAGACAGCATGGACAGTTATGTGAGTATTTTAACAGCTAACTCTTGGAATAATTTATTCAACGAGGGGACTGTGGAGAAAGTGGGAGAGCTCATCATCAAGTTGAACAGGAAAATTACTGAAATGCAGAAATCAGTGTATGAGTCGGTATGTCCCATAGGCTATTGTTAGCCTCGTGGACGTTAAAATTTCTTCTTCTTCTTCTTATTCTTCTTCTTCTTCTTCTTCTTCTTCTTCTTCTTCTTCTTCTTCTTCTTCTTCTTCTGTGAGATTTGTTTTCCAGCTTTCTTCGGTTGATTTATTTATTTACTAATTAAAATTTCATTTGTCCATTTAATTTAGTAAGATACAATTAATTTACAGCTAGGAATTACTCGATAATAATCTGCCAAAAAAATGAGGTTAAGGAAATTTATCATGGTACTAGAGTATCTAACTTTATGTCTTGGAAAGTGAGGGTAACCTTGTTTTTGAAGGAACGTGACATTTGGAAGATTACAAAGAAGGTTATTCCTACACTGAAAGATGTTGTAGAGAAGGTCTCTCTTGAGAAAGACATAAAATCCCAAAGAGTGATCTTTGATGCAGTAAAGGATCATTTGATCCCTCGTAAGGTAGAGAAACAGTGGGTCGGAGAGATGTTCAAGGATCTAGTGGATTTGTTCTAGAGAGACAACTTGAACATGAAGATGATCTTGAGAAACAAGTTCAAATCCATCCAGATGTATAGATCTGACAATGTTACCAATGACTTCATGAGGATCACCTAGACACGTGATCAGCTTGCAGTCATTGGAGAGAAAGTGGATGACGTAGAACTTGTGAATGTGGCATTAAATGGTTTCACCAAGTCATGGGAACCATTTATCAAGGGACTCTATGCTCGAGAGAAACTTCTAGATTGGCAAAGGCTTTGGGATGATTTCATCCAAGAAGAGACTCGAGACGAATATAAATCCAGTAGCAAGAAGATGGAGAGGAGAATCTGGCCCTAGTCACTCAGGCTAAGAAGGGAAAAGGAAATGGTTTCAAGGGTAACAGTGAGGGGGAAACCTCACAGTCGTGGAAGAAGGACTTGAGTAAAATCAAGTGCTTTGCATGCCACAATACTGGCCATTATGCATCTTAGTTTTTGTAGAAGAAGAAGGGACAAGGGAAGATGCAGACAACAGTGTCAGCGTGTTGGAGATATTACACACGCACCTGGGTAATTATTTTCTTATTCCACTGTTGAGAGCGCTTCCTTAAATGGGAATATCTTCTATAGAGAATATTCCCTTACAAAATAGGGTGCTCCTCTTTATTTTACAGGCAGTTACACTCGGTTAAACTAGTGGAAGTCACTCATGCATGGCAACCACGGTTTTATCACCACCAGTTGCATGTGTTTCTCTCACTTCCACTTGTGTGACTCAGTTAATTGATGATTGCATGGATCAGTTAACTAGGACAAGGTGGAAGATTACTTTGATTATGTCAATGAGTGTCTATATCTCTCTATATCACTACTATGGAGACTTCACTTAGCCATGTAGATTATATCATGTCTATTTTACCATTTTACTCAACAGCTAATACAATTCTTTCATTTATACTCTCTTCTCTTCTCTCTCGCAAGTTTTGTGTGTTCATTTTCTACTAGCTAAGTTCAATGTGAAAACTTCACATGGTATCGGAGCCTTGATTTCTAGAAGAAATCACATAAACATTTATATTTGCAGGTACAAGAGGAAGATGCAGTCAAAAAAGATGAATTACTCGTCAGCAATACTTATCACACCTCATAACTACTTCAAGTGGGAGCTGAGAATTCAACATCAACTAAGATGCAAAGGCTTGTATTGGATTACTATGGCAACAGACATTGAGACAACTTTTGTTGTCGATAAGAACATATATCTCAACCGCATGGATGAGGCATAGGACCTCCTCTATGTGTCTATGTCCCCCGAGCTTATGTTTCACATTGAAGTTTGTAAAAGACCAGATGAGATTTGGACAAAGTTAGAGGATCTCTTTGGAAAATAGGACAAAATGAGAGGCCATCTACTCAAGGTCAAGCTAAATTCCTTAGATTTGAGGAATTTTTATAACATCCAGGACTTTTTAACGAAATTTAAGTCCCTCCTCCTTCATCCAAGGGGATGCGGTGTTGATAAATCAACTCAAGAAATCCAGTTGATCCTTTCTATTCTGACAAAATTTGGTATGGATTATGTTGTTTACATCTCATCTTTCCATACAAACAGATTTACTTCAGGACTTACCTAGAAAATGTTGACATTAGATCAGTTTATTGAAGCCCTCACTAATGAGAAAGAAAAGCTCATCAAAATGGGAATAATCAAGGGATCCAATGAACATGCACTTGTTGTGAGTGAGAGCAGCAATGCATGCAATCTAAATACCAAGCAAAAAGGCAAGGGAAAGGCGAATGCAGAGCCAAAGAAGGAAGGGTACTCCAAACCCTTCAATAATTCATCAGGTTCCAAAGCTGGAAAAAGAAATAAATGGAAAACCAATTGCTAGAGATAAAACCGAGGTTATCATGAATGAGTGACTTCCACTGGTCTAATTGAGTGTAACTGAGTGTAAGTGACTCTAAATTGAATAGGAGTGCCCTATTTTGGAGGGCAATATTCTCTAAAGAGAATATTCTCATCTAAGGAAGCACTCTCAACATTTGACTATCAACCTTAAGAAAAGAATTATCTAGGTGAATGTGTAATATCTCCAACAAACAGAAGTGAAAGAAAACCGGAGGTCACCCACTTCCAAATATTTGGACCACACACATGGGCCCGCATACCCTCCGAAAAGAAGAAAGCATTAGATCTGCAGAGTATCGCATGTTTTTTTGTCAGATATCCAGATGGTGTGAAGGGTTATAGGTTACTTGATCCCTCTACAGACAGACTCGTCATCGAGCATAGTGTTCAGTTTGAGGAGACTCCCTTGCATCCACCATTGGAGCCACATGCAAAGACCTCGGTACCACTGCCTGCCCCAGACATCAATGATGATGAGTCCACTCACTCATATCATGGTTTAGATCTGAGCTCCAAATCTAATTCGAAATATGATAAGCATGGAAATGTTGAGCCACCATAGATGTCCAAGTGGGCACGGACCACCCTACAGACAACAAGAGATCATGTGGGGGATCTAGGGGATCAAAGGAGGACGAGGTCTCAGTTTCAGGATCCTCTGCATGCACTCACAACTATTGAACTAGTGATGCCCATGCATTGTTATATGGTTCTAGATTCAAACCCACATACCTATGCAGAGGTTGCAGGGAATCCCTTATGGGAAGATGCTATGCAGGAGCACAACTCTCTCCTCAAGATATGGTTCCACTTCCTTCAAGGAGGAATCTTGTCAGATGCAGATGGATCTACAAGACAAAGAAGGAAGCAAATGGAAAGGTGAGCAGGTATAAGGAAATACTGGTTTCCAAAGGATTTCAGCAGATTCATGGGATAGACTATGATGAGAAATTTTCTCTCGTAGCAAAGATGGACTCCATCTGATTGGCTCTTTCCATTGCAGCAGCCAGGGGGTGGGAAGTTCATCAGATGGATGTGAAGAATGTTCTTCTTCACAGGGATATCTCAGAGGATATTTACATGGAACAGTTGTAGGGGTTCATTCAGAACTCATCCTTAGTGTGCCGACTGAAAAAATCTCTCTATGGCCTCAAGCAGGCACCTAGAGCATGGTATGCGAAGATGGATTCCTACTTGATTTCTTAGCATTTTTTCAAATGCAAATCAGATCTAAACATATACATGTTGAGAACCTCATACTCCTTGATCTTAGTTCTTTATGTTGATGACCTCCTGATCACTGGAAGTTTGGCCTCAACAATTATTGCAGTCAAGGATATTTTGCACGACAAATTCTCTATGACGGACATGGGTCCATTGCACTATTTCCTTGGTCTCGAGATAAGTTAGGATACTTCAGGAATCAAGCTATCTTAGACTAAGTATTTCAAGGATATCTTAGTTAGATTCCACATGACCGAATGCAAGTCAGCATCCACACCTTTTTTGCCTGGGGTACATCTTGAGGATGGTGGGGATACACCAGTGTTGGATGACACCTTGTATCGATAGCTTGTAGGTATCCTTCTCTATATCACCCACACCCGGTCGGATCTCTCATATGCAGTAGGGGCAGTTTCCAGGTACATGTAGGAGCCGCATGAGCTACACTAGAAGGTTGCAAAGTGCATCCTTATATATGTTCAGGGAACCACAAGTAATGGGATCCATTATGTAGCAGGTTGTGCATTAGATCTCATGGGCTTCACCGATTGTGATTGGGTTGGCAATAGCATAGATCACAAGTCCACGTCTGGGTACGTGCTTAGTTTGGGTTTTGATCCCATCTGTTGGTCGAGAAAAAAACAGTTAGTTATTTCTCTATCTTCAGCAGAGGCCGAGTACAGAGAAGCGGTCAACGTCACTATTCAGGAACTTTGGCTTCATAACTTCTTCACCAAGCTCGGCATCCAGTTTCATCGTTCGACTGTGATTTGGTGTGACAATCAAAGTACTCTTAAGTTCTGCAGAGACCCAGTGCAACGACAGCGGACCAAACACATTGAGATCCATATGCATTACATTAGAGAGTTGGCACATAATAGGATCATCAATTTGCGGTACTATCCATCCTCTAAACAGACTACAAACATCTTCACCAAGACATTTACTAAGCAGAAGTTCCACTTCCTAGGCGATCATCTTTGAGTGAAGGACATAGTTTCTTAGCAACTACTTTTGGTCCTTCTTCATTTTTGATGCATTATACTTTGAGGCGGGAGAGGGGGAGCGGGTTCCCATGAGGTTTTCCTTCTTTCCTCTATTTTTTCAATGTTTCATTCTTAGATGCAATGGGTACCTAACATGGCCTTGGTTTTCGGGACCCATTCATCATTTACACCCTACTAATGTTCAGGAGTGTGTTGGAGATATTACACACTCGCCTAGGTAATTTTTTTCTTAAGGTTGATAGTCCAATGTTGAGAGTGCTTCCTTAGATGAGAATATTCCCCTACAAAATAAGGTGATCCTCTTCAGTTTAGATTCAGTTACACTCAGTTAAACTAGTGGAAGTCACTCATGCATGGAAACCTCAATTTTATCACCAATAGTTGCATGTGTTTCTCTCACTTCCACACGTGTGACTTAGTTAACCGATGATTGCATGGATCAGTTAGTTAGGACTAGGTGGAAAATTACCTTGGTTTATGTCAATGAGTTTCTAGATCTCTCTAGATCAATACTATGGCAACTTCAATTATCCATGTAGAGTATCTCATGTGTATTTTACCATTTTACTCAAAAGTTAATACAATTATTTCATTTCTACTCTCTTCTCTTCTCTTCTCTTCTCTCTAGAAAGTTTTATGTGTTCAATTTCTACTAGCTAGGTTTAGTGTGGAAACTTCACACAGCAAAGACGACTAGATGAATTTACAGCAAAGTTTGAGAAGGACTTCTCACTGGTCTCCTACCTCTTTACCAACACCAACACAAGGAGTGCTTGGTACTTGGACGGTGGTGCATCTCATCATATGACAGAAGCATGGGAGCTATTCAGTGGTCTAACAGAGGACTCAGGGACCCATGTGGAGCTTAGTGACGATGTCAAGTATGCATTGAATGGGGAGGGAACTATCTTGTTTTAGTTTGATTCAGGTGGTTTGTTTGAGGCCCAAGATGTGCTTTATGTACCATAAATGAAGAATAATTTTCTCTTAGTCTCAGTTTTGGAGGACAGGGTTTTTTTTATCGTGTTCAAGAAAGGGAAAGTACTCATACGTCCAAACGGAGCTATCCCTAACACAACAGTGAGCATTGGTGTTAGAGAGGGCAAGTTATATAGGTTGCAAGGAAATGATCATGTTTGTAGGTCCAAGGGGATCTTGGATCTTATCCATTCTTATGTGAATGGATCAATGTCAGTAGCAGAGGACGAGGAGCAAAAGTCTATGAAGGGAGATCAAAGTCCAAAGACTTCCAGTTCATGAAGTCAACCTTTAGGTGGGGAGGAGTTAGCCCCTTCCAGCTCTATCAGGAGACTCGGATGATTTGAACTAACATTGAGGGATGCTCAAGAGCAAGTTGAGGCTCCTAGGAGCACATTCAGGGAGAACAGGCCTCCGAAGAAGTTTATGGTATTCATGGCACTGATGCATAACAACATTAAAGAAACAACAGACTAGCATGTACAGTAGGATGCCTTGGTGCAAGATGATGTGTGTGACATTGTGTCAAGACCGAAGGGAAAACCAATTCCAAGTGTTGAAGTTTTGTAGCTCAGACATGTACTTCCACATTGTTTTGTATCTAACATGTGGAAGTCGTCATTAATACCTTTCAGAACTTTGAAAATTCATTTTAATAATTTTAATTATTAAAGTGAATGTCATTTTATAATTAATAGAAGTTAATTTAATGAAATGCCTAAGTTTTTGGCATCATTGAATTAAATTAATTAAATGAACCTTAGTCATTGATCTCAAGTGAGGTGACGTTTAATTTCAACCATTCATCACTTTGGAGATTATGGTTAGGGCTCAACTCAAGATTATAAAAGGAAGTCAAGGTGAGATGAGGAGACACGCACAAGCAAAGAGTTAGTGAATCATTTGAGAGTGGAGGACTTTCACTCTGCAAATTTGGAAAGGGAGGAAATATTGCAGTCAGGAGGATTTCAGTAGGTTGTACCATCAAGGTGGAGGATGGAAGTTTTTCTAGAGGGTCATACAGCCTGCAGAAGCACCCAGGGAGGGTTGTACAACCCATGGATCCGTCCGTACATGTCGTAGGAGGGAAATCACAGATCATACAACTCGCAACATGGTCGTACAGGATGTGACATAGGTTGTACAATGTACAAATGGGATGTACAGACTATCATACATCCAACCATGCAACAAACAAGGACAACAAGGGGTAGGGGGTTTCTTCAACATAAATTTTCCCAAGTTTTGTTATTGTTTGTATTTTCTCTATGGGCCATTTTCCCGGTAAGGGATCCCTTGTATGCCTAGATATTATTTAATGGAAAACAAATTTGAAGGGAAGAAATTTGTTGTGCATGTTTCATTATGATATTGGTTTCTATTTTGCTTTTGCTATTTGTTTCAGTTAATTATTTCAATAAGTGTATATTATTCAGTGAGCTACAATTTAATTTTTCAGCAAGGAAATCACTAGGAAATAATTTATCTAGGGTTGGGATTAGAATATTAACACCATGTGGTTCTTCGAGAAGTGCATTCCTTGCTAAGAGGGAGTGTTGATGTTTGTAGCATCGGACAGGTACTTCTACATCCAGTTGTGTCTAACATGTGGAATTCGTCATTAATACCTCTTAGAACTTTGGAAATTCATTTTAATTAAAGGAATTATTTAAGTGAATGTCTTTTTTATCATTAATTGAGTTTAATTTAATGAAATGCCTAAGTTTTGGCATTAGTGAATTAAACAAATCTTATCCATTTATCTCAAGTGAGGTGAGATCTAATCTCAACCATTAATCACTTTAGAGATTAGGGTTAGGGTATAATTCAAGATTATAAAAGGCAACCAAGGTGAGAGGAGAAGGCACATTCCTTCGACATCTATTGGAGTCAGTGACTCATAGATAGAGCAAAGAAGAAATTTTGCTCAAGGATTGTGATTCAGGGAGATCTCAGCATAGGTGGAAAAGGACTTTCATCTAGAGATCAAGTCCAAAGGAGGAAAGAGGGGAAAAGGACAACAACAAACAGATATAGGCAACAGGACAGTTGTGGGACAGAACTGGGTAGCAGGATAGCCTCAAGACAGATCTGGGTTGCAGCAGTAGGGACAGCCACAGGTACAGAGCGTACAAGATTGTAGACAACGTCGTACACATGAGACAATTAATCCATGCACATATGTACTCATGAGCTAGTTAGCTTAAGCACGCATATAAATGTGAGCCAAGTATCTCAGGCATGTACATACATGTGAGACAGTTATCTCAGGTGCGTACATACGTGCAAGACAAGTGTTCAAAGCATGTACATATGTGTTGAGCAGGTAGCAAAGGGCACGTACATATTTGTATAGGCCATAGGTACAAGGTTGTGCAGGGGCAGTCTATAGCATAGGGTTTTGCCAAGTTTGTTGTACTTGTAAGTGGACCATTTTTCGAGTAAGGTAACCCCCTTGTAATCTTAGATTCATTATTAATGAAAAGTTGATTTGAAGCGCAGATTTTTCGGTGTGCTATGTGAGATTTGTTTTCAAGCTTGTTAATGTTGATTTATATATTTACCACTTAAAATTACAGTTGTGCATTTTATTTAGTAAGATGCAATTAATTTACAACAAGGAAATTACTAGGTAATAATCCACCAGAAAGCTGGGTTTAAGGAAATTTAGCAAAGGAATCACAACACCTCACCTTCCATGGATCACTCTCATGGAATTACTAGGCCCCTTAAGACTTGAGGAGGCTCTAAAACTAAGATTTAATCCATTCTCAATACATATATTCATCCCATGATGTTAATATATAATACATGTATTTGACCACCTCTAGATTTAGATCTCACTAACAACTCATCAATGGATAATGACAATCTCTCATCAGTAGATAAGGCGACAACTCCTAAGAAAGTGATCTTGGAATTTATGATTGTCTAGGAACTCACAGTCTAACATAAATTTGTACCATTCCACCATAGAAAATATTTCAATTGCATCCAACCCTAAGGAATCCTAGTTGAAAGTACAAATCCCTACAATAAATGAGTTGCACAACCATCCCTAACTATATTTTAAGCAACTAAGTATCTAGTAATTGTTAATATTTCAAAATCCCACCCAGTTTCAGTCTCGCTGATTTTTCAGTCAAATTTAAATGCCAAACTCAGTTTCAGCATTGTTTCAGCATATGCTACAGCCGTGTTTCAGCATCTGCTACAGCCGTGTTTCAGCATCTAC
>ML778631.1:1140870-1159865 GCA_009831015.1 Picea engelmannii
ATCCTGGCGAGGGGAGGAACGAGGTTGCAGAGAGGGCACGGAGGGAGCGTGTGAGTGAGCGGGGGAGGAGAAAGATGGGGCGGGGGGAGTGATGAGCGGGGGAGGGGGTACGACGAGAGGACAATGAGAGGAAGTTAGGACTGCAGGGACACACCTGAAGAAGCAATGGAGAGGAGCGTATCGTCAGTGAGGATGGGGGGGATTGTGAGGACCATATGTTCGCGAGCGGAGATGGGTTCTCCGAGAAATCTAGGAGCTCCTCATCGTCCTCCATGTGACCGGGGCGAAGGGGAGAAGCTAGAGAGGGTTGCAGAGGCCGCAAGGCCCACTAGGCCGTGTGGAGGGAGAGAAAGAAAGCTTAGGAGAGGCTAGGGTTTCCCTGCAGAAAACCTAGCCCCTGAGATCGCCTCAAAAAATCGCAGAGCCGCCATCTGAGATTCCATCCATAATTAGTGTGTTGGTTTGAACATCAAGCAGTAGAGATGTGTTTGAATGGAGTGCCAGGCGTTGCATTAATTACTATTTTGCTTGACAACAAGTATATATCATTTGTATGGACACAAATTTGAATTGCACAACCGAAGTGGATTGGTTCATAGTTGGCATTGGTTTTGGCACTAAAAATCCATCCAATTAAAATCCCTGAAGTTAGATTTGGAGTAGGGCTCATTGTTGGAGAATGGCAAACTGAGAAGCATGATCTCAGTGAAATTGTAATTGTAGAGACATTAAGTTTTATTTCTGTAGTAAACATCCATGTTGATGAAATGAACATGCCACCGTTTATGAATCATATACTGTTGTTTGTGTCAGTGATTTAAACTCATGATCTGTTAATTTTCTCTGTTTAATTCGCAATATTCTTTATTTCATTGAATTATTTCATTTTTATTATATTTGTTTTGTTTAACTGTTATGCATATATGATGGGTTAAATATTGAATAAAAAGAGTAATGATTTCCAAACAATTTTAAATATTTTTGATTTTTTTTATTATTAATATAGTACAAATGTATATTTAATTTAACAAAAAAATCCTTGCATAAGCAGGGCACCACTTGCACTAGGTTAAGGAGATAAAATCCCCCATCAACTATCTATTTACCATCATTGAAGTTCAATCTTTTTACCATCATTGGAATTCAAATATAGAAGTGCATGTTAAAATTTCAAAAATAATGTGTAGTGAAATTTATCATCTTTAAAATTTTAATTTAAACATAAAAGTATTACATGTTAAAATTTCAAAATAATGTGTTTTGAAATTTATTATCAAAATTGTCTTTCTTGTTTGTATTTTTTTTTTTGTTTTTAGTAATTAAATACAAAATTATAATAATTTTCTTAGATCATGTTTAAGGTAAAATCATATCATTACAATTTTATGACTAATTTATATTTTTTAAAGTGATTTTTATACTTAATTAAGAAGATCTTTAATAAATTTTAAATTTTATAAACTGTATCAATTTTCAAATATTTATTGTATTGTTTAATAATTATATAAAAAATTATTAAACTAATAAACAATATTTATACTAATTTAATTATTTAAATATTATGACAAATCAATAATATTATAATTCTCATTTATCATATGCCAAACACTTTAAGAGATATGATTTGCATCTTCACTTCCTTTTAGGATATAAAAGGATCAACAGTAAGTGACTTATGGACTAACTTTGCCATAGCATATCAATTTGACAAATTTAAAAGTACAAAAAAAACTATTTTAAAAGCTTTGATTATTAATTTGCTTTCAACCTTGTAATTATGGATGGTAAAAGTGGAGTAAGCTTTGATTATTAATTTGCTTTCAACTTTGTAACTATGGATGGTGAGAGTGGAGTACTGGATTACTAGTTATACTAGTTTTTTTTAAACGTTGCAATTTTTGTTATATTTATGGAATTACTTTATAGCATGTAAACATTTCAACATTTTTAGTTATATATAGGTTTTATTACATGTTTTAAATGTTTTTTTTTTTTAATTCTTTTACATGTTACATTTAAATTTCATTTTTTAAAAGTTTAGGCAAATTAAAAATTTACTATTTTGTCTAATAAAATACAATCATTTTCATGAATATTCTTTTAAAATTTATATCACAAATATAACTAATTGAAACAAATTATCAATTCGATATCACACAAACCATTCTAGTAAGATGCTATTCTTTGTTTTCCAATTCACACTTTTTAACCTATTGTGAAAGAATGGGACCTTCAACATGTTTACATGTTCTTTTTAGAAAGTACATTTTATTCTATATTTTACATTGAAATATTATTGTATAAAATTTTCTACTTAATGATTTTTTTATAGTGTAAATTGAGGTTTAAATTGATTTGTAAATTGTAGGCTTATGGCTTGTCTATTTTTTGGGATGCTTACAACTGAATTTAAATTGTAATATCTTTGCAATTTAGATTTGGTTTCCAATACTTGGCTGCTCGTTACTAAAACCATTAAATACAAACTTTGTATATTAGATATGCAAACCTAGCACTCTAGTATTATCAAGTTAAAGTAAACAACATACTCTGCGATTTGATTTGCTCTTTGCAAGTGCTTATACAACATGCGTTCAATCAATCATTCACCCATTCATTTCTATATGTTTAAATATGAAGAGCTATACATGGATGCTCATGCTCACGTTGTGGTGTATGGTGCCAGGAATACACAATGGATCACTAGTTATTAGCTTGGGAAAACAGACCACAAACTTTGGTCCAACACTAGCAATCCCATAACAAAACATTTGAGTGATATGTTTAATATTCCAACAAATGTTTACGCATGAGATTGCTAAAATGATTTATGTACCTATTAGCAAGACAACCTATTGATTTAACTGTTGTAGGAAACATAATGCCTTGGTTTGCAGATGTGTTTTGGTGCAATTCTATAGGTAAATACCTCTTCAAATTAGTACAAAGGATACATGACAGATGGGTGTTGTATTATGGTTTACATAAAAATTAATAACAATATTTAACCCATCGATCAAAGCAAATGGTCAATGGTGTTGCATGTGCAAGAGCAACGATCCAATAAACAATTATTTGAAGCCAACAAATGAATTATAGTGCTGTGGTAAGCCAAAAACGAATTGGGAATATGGCAATTACAATTAATTATCAATTGGGAAACTCACATTATATAATGTTATTGTATTTATAAACTCATAGTGCATATAACACATGAATTGCATTCTTCCTAAACGATTTCCACATAGAAATTCACAAACATAAGGGAGCAACAAAACATTTCAAGCACACAACAATGAATTGCATTAGAAGACATTTTTTTTTCACCCTGGAAATCTAGATTGATTTAGGATTGTATTAAGCAAGGAATTGATTACAAAAAGTTGAGCTATACATAAATTTAGTGTATTGTTATTCATTGGCAGGAAATTAACAGATGACCATAGCTCAACAACAATTTTCACTCATTGTGGGACAAACTCAATGTGTTTTTCTCTTTCGATTATCAACTAGACTGTTTCTTTGAGCTGTCATCTCTACCACTGCCCTTTTTCATTTCTTCTTCATCTCTCTTTGTTGAATCATTTTTCACTATAGCCTTCATTTTTAATGAGATACCTTTGAAGATCAACCATCACAATGATTTGTTTCAACTTCCAAGTAAATTTTAGACATTTTCTTAATTTTTCCAAAATAAACAATTAAATGCTGATTATAAAGTTTACAAAGAGATTGAGATGATCTAATTGAGATAATAAATTCTCATTAATTATTATATTTTTCTTGTTGATGGTCATTCATAATTATTTTAATGTCTAGCTTATAGTAATTGTTAACAAATCTAAAAACATAGATACCCAAGATTTTCTAAATGGACTTTGGTGATTCCATGGTAGCAGAACATCATGTTCGAGAAAGACATGACTTGCAGATGCCATGGCAATGTAATGTCACATAGGACACAGACAATTACTAGATACTTAGTTTCTTAAAATATAGTTAGGGATGGTTGTGCAACTCATTTATTGTAGGGATTTGTACTTTCAACTAGGATTCCTTGGGGTTGGATGCAATTGAAATCTTTTCTATGGTGGAATGGTACAAATTTATGTTACACTGTGAGTCCCTAGACAATCGTAAATTCCAAGATCACTTTCTTAGGAGTTGTCGCCTTATCTACTGATGAGAGATTGTCATTATCCATTGATGAGTTGTTAGTGAGATCTAAATCTAGAGGTGGTCAAATACATGTATTATATATTAACATCATGGGATGAATATATGTATTGAGAATGGATTAAATCTTAGTTTTAGAGCCTCCTTGAGTCTTAAGGGGCCTAGTAATTCCATGAGAGTGATCCATGGAAGGTGAGGTGTTGTGATTCCTTTGCTAAATTTCCTTAAACCCAGCTTTTTGGTAGATTATTACCTAGTAATTTCCTTCTTCTAAATTAATTGCATCTTACTAAATAAAATGCGCAACTAAAATTTTAAGTGGTAAATAAATAAATCAACATAAACAAGCTTGAAAACAAATCTCACATAGCACACCGAAAAATCTGCCCTTCAAATCAACTTTTCATTAATAATGAATCTAAGATTACAAGGGGGTTACCTTACTGGAAAAATGGTCCACTTACAAGTACAACAAACCTGGCAAAACCCTATGCTATAGACTGCCCCTACACAACCTTGTACCTATGGCCTATACAAATATGTACGTGCCCTTCGCTGCTTGCTCAACACATATGTACATGCCTTGAACACTTGTCTTGCACGTATGTACGCACCTGAGATAACTGTCTCGCGCGTATGTACATGCCTGATATACTTGGCTCACATTTATGTACATGCTTAAGCTAACTAGCTCGTGAGTACGTATGTGCATGGATTAATTGTCTCATGTGTACGACGCTGTTTACAATCTTGTACGCTCCGTACCTGTGGCTGTCCCTACTGCCGCAACCCAGATCTGTCTTGAGGCTATCCTGCTACCCAGATCTGTCCTGCAACTGTCATGTTGCCTATATCTGTTTGTTGTTGTCCTTTCCCCCTCTTTTCTCCTTTGGACTTGATCTCTAGATGAAAGTCCTTTTCCACCTATGCTGGGATCTCCCTGAATCACAATCCTTGAGAAAAATTTCTTCTTTGCTCTATCTATGAGTCACTGACTCCAATAGATGTCGAAGGAATGTGCCTTCTTCTCTCACCTTGGTTGCCTTTTATAATATTGAATTATACCCTAAACCTAATCTCTAAAGTGATTAATGGTTGAGATTAGATCTCACCTCACTTGAGATCAATGACCAAGATTTGTTTAATTCACTAATGCCAAAACTTAGACATTTCATTAAATTAAACTCAATTAATGATAAAAAAGACATTCACTTTAATAATTCCTTTAATTAAAATGAATTTCCAAAGTTCTAAGAGGTATTAATGACGAATTCCACATGTTAGACACAACTGAATGTAGAAGTACATGTCTGATGCTACAAACATCAACACTCCCTCTTAGCGAGGAATGTACTTCTCGAAGAACCACATGGTGTTAATTTTCTAATCCCAACCCTAGATAAATTATTTCCTAGTGATTTCCTTGCTGAAAAATTAAATTGCAGCTCACTGAATAATATACACTTGCTGAAATAATTAACTGAAACAAATAGTGAAAGCAAAATAGAAACCAATATCATAATGAAACATGCACAACAAATTTCTTCCCTTCAAATTTGTTTTTCATTAAATAATATCTAAGCATACAAGGGATCCCTTATCGGGAAAATGGCCCATAGAGAAAATAAAAACAATAACAAAACTTGGGAAAATTTCTGTTGAAGAAACCCCCTACCTCTTGTTGTCCTTGTCTGTTGCATGGTTGGATGTATGATAGTCTGTACAACCCATTTGTACGTTGTACATGTTAAAATAATGTAGCTGCAAAGTGTATTCTTATTATTATTTGATATATTATTCATTGGATCAATCCCCATTGCGGATTGATCATGTCGGTTATTATAAAGCACCAAATCCCCTTTTGCGGATTGGTCAAAAGATAATTGTAATAAGCAGAATAAGAAGTCGGCCCCAGAAAATATTAAAGGGGCGCTGAATTATAATAAAGGTGGTTATAACCACCCAGTTGGAGAAGTCGGCCCTGCTAGTGAAGAGACACTTCACATGTGCCAGTCTAATATAAATAAGGAGGCTAGAGCCTCACTTAGACACAACTCACTTGCTCATTTTGAGAGACAAGTTTCAGAATTGCAGAAGAAGAGAGAGTGGCACATCTTTGTTAGAGGAACTTCTGTTTTAGTTTGAGTTATCTCTTGGCATTGTATTGGCTATCTATAATAAGGAAGTTTTGTTGGGTTTTCTTCCCCTAGAGGGTTTCCCAGGATAAATGCTATGTCTCTTGTGATTGTGTATTTCTCAGTGATCTTGTATTATCCTATTTTTATCTATTGAAATGCAAAGAACTATAATAATGGCTTAAACATTAACAATACAACCTATGTCACATCCTGTATGACCATGTCGCGGGTTGTACGACCTGCGATTTCCCTCCTACGACATGTACGACCGGATCCATGGGTTGTACAACCCTCCCTGGGTGCTTCTGCAGGCTGTATGACCCTCTAGAAAAACTTCCATCCTCCACCTTGATGGTACAACCTGTTGAAATCCTCTTGACTGCAATATTTTATCCCTTTCCAAATCTGCAGAGTGAAAGTCCTCCACTCTCAAATGATTCACTAACTCTTTGCTTGTGTGTGTCTCCTCCTCTCACCTTGACTGCCTTTTATAATCTTGAGTTGAGACCTAACCATAATCTCCAAAGTGATGAATGGTTGAAATTAAATGTCACCTCACTTGAGATCAATGACTAAGGTTCATTTAATTAATTTAATTCAATGATGCCAAAAACTTAGGAATTTCATTAAATTAACTTCTATTAATTATAAAATGACATTCACTTTAATAATTAAAATTATTAAAATGAATTTTCAAAGTTCTGAGAGGTATTAATGACGACTTCCACATGTTAGACACAAAACAATGTGGAAGTACATGTCTGAGCTACAAAACTTCAACACTTGGAATTGGTTTTCCCTTCGGTCTTGACACAATGTCGCACACATCATCTTGCACCAAGGAATCTTACTGTACATGCTGGTTTGTTGTTTCTTTAATGTTGTTACGCATCAATGCATGAAGACTGTAAACTTCTTCGGAGGCCTGCTCTCCCTGAATGTGCTCCTAGGAGCCTCAACTTGCTCCTGAGCATCCCTCAATGTTAGTTCAAATCATTCGAGTCTCCTGACAGAGCTGGAAGGGGCTAACTCCTCCCCACCTGAAGGTTGAATTCATGAACTGGAAGTCTCTAGGATTTGATCTCCCTTCATAGTGTTTTTCTCCTCATCCTCTGCTACTGACATTGATCCATTCACATAAGAATGGATAAGATCCAAGATCCCCTTGGACCTACAAACATGATCATTTCCTTGCAACCTATATAACTTGCCCTCTCTAACACCAATGCTCACTGTTGTGTTAGGGATAGCTCCCTTTGGACATATGAGTACTTTCCCTTTCTTGACCACGATAAAAAAAACCCTGTCCTCCAAAACTGAGACTAAGAGCAAATCATTCTTCATTTATGGTACATAAAGCACATCTTGGACCTCAAACAAACCACCTAAATCAAACTAAAACAAGATAGTTCCCTCCCCATTCAATGCATACTTGACATCGTCACTAAGCTCCACATGGGTCCCTGAGTCCTCTGTTAGACCACTGAATAAATCCCATGCTTATGTCATATGATGAGATGCACCACCGTCCAAGTACCAAGCACTCATTGTGTTGGTGTTGGTAAAGAGGTAGGAGACCAGTGAGAAGTCCTTCTCAAACTTTGCTGTAAACTCATCTAGTCGTCTTTGCTGTGTGAAGTTTTCACACTGAACCTAGCTAGTAGAAATTGAACACATAAAACTTTCTAGAGACAAGAGAAGAGAAGAGAGTAGAAATGAAAGAATTGTATTAACTTTTGAGTAAAATGGTAAAATACACATGATATACTCTACATGGATAACTAAAGTTTCCATAGTAGTGATCTAGAGAGATCTAGAAACTCATTGACATAAACCAAGGTAATCTGCCACCTAGTCCTAACTAACTGATCCATGCAATCATCAGTTAACTAAGTCACACGTGTGGAAGTGAGAGAAACACATGCAACTGTTGGTGATAAAATTGAGGTTTCCATGCATGAGTGACTTCCACTAGTCTAACTGAGTGTAACTAAATCTGAAATGAAGAGGAGCACCCTATTTTGTAAGGGAATATTCTCATCTAAGGAAGCACTCTCAACATTGGACTATCAACTTTAAGAAAACAATTACCTAGGTGAGTGTGTAATATCTCCAACACACCCCTGAACACTAGTAGGGTGTAAATGATGAATGGCTCCCGACAACCAAGGCCATGTTAGGTACCCATTCTACAATACATCTAAGAATGAAACATTGAAAAAATAGAGGAGAGAGGGAAAACCTCATGGGAACCCCTCCCTCAAAGTATAATGCATGAAAAATGAAGAAGGAGCAAAAGTAGTTGCTAAGCAACTATGTCCTTCACTCAAAGACGATCGCGTAGGAAGTGGAACTTCTGCTCAGTAAATGTCTTGGTGAAGATGTTTGTAGTCTGTTTAGCATATGGATAGTACCGTAAATCGATGATCCTGTTATGTGCCATCTCTCTGATGTAATGGATATGGATCTCAATGTGTTTGGTCCGTTGTCGCTGCACTGGGTCTCTACAGAACTTGGGAGTACTTTGATTGTCACACCAAATGACAGTTGGACAATGAAACTGGATGCCAAGCTCGGTGAGGAAGTTCTGAAGCCAAAGTTCCTGAATAGTGACGTTGACCGCTTCTCTGTACTCGGCCTCTGCTGAAGATAGAGAAATAACTAACTGCTTTTTTCTCGACCAACAGATGGGATCAAAACCCAAACTAAGCACGTACCCAGACATGGACTTGTGATTGTTGGTCACTATAATTGTTTATTTAACTAAACAATCAAGTGCTACATAAATTATCAACCCAGGGAAGTCTGTTTATTTCAAAGGTAACCACACACTATATATACTCAATCTCAAAAGAAACCTAGAGTTGTAGTAAAAACATATTAATCACACTTTGTCTTGAACAAATTGAAGTTCTAACTTGAATTATAGGAAAGTAGTCTACCTATTGTAGAGTTTAATGTTTAAAGAAATAATTGTCCAAAGAATCCTGGATTACATTAAGAAAATAACAACCTGGAAAAGAAATCTTTCAAGACACTGCAAAAGGAAAGACCAACTATCTTATAACAGAGAACAGGACCCTATACCCCAAGCAAGAATCTTCAACACCTGTTTCTGATCACCACACTTTTATGAACTCACTGCTAATTGAAATAATTGACATGCACTGAAGGCTAACTATCTCTAACAGAGAACAAGACCCTATTCCCCAAGCAAGAATCTTCAGCACCTGCCCCTGATTATCAAGCTTTCATAAATTCACCAAGCAGGATTGCTAACTAAAATGATTAACAATTACCCATACATGAATCATATGAAAACAATGTAACAATCAGTAAAGCATAGTTTCAGCAAGACAGAGTTCAGTAAAGCAGTGTTTCAGGAAAACAGAGTTCAGTAAAGTAGTGTTTCAGCAAAACAGAATTTAATCAAGGCATGAATAGAAATAACACTAACACACTACAAAACTAATGGGTGAATCTTGTGAAGAAGGTGGGCCCTCCCTTCTCACAAGATTCCCCTGAAACGAAAGGAACTAGAGAGAAATGCTCAAAACAGTCTTTTATTCATCTTTCAACTGTATCATATTACAATCTGAAGTAAAAACACGTCCCTCTCTGTAAATCCTTTCTTAGCCAAAACAGAAGGTCCTCTCTAATGATGATTTCCTCTTATTTAAAGAGGAGAATCCCTTCAATACAATTTGATCAACAATTTACAGGTGTACATCTGAGTCCTATTCTTAGTTAGATCGAATTTCTAAACTGGAATAGGATATCCTAGTCTCCCACAACAAAATGCTATTACAAGTGCTGAGTGAGGTGTTGCTGTTGCGGCTGGAGTAACAACTTCTTTATTTGTCTTCTTGTTACTACTGTTGTATGTTGTTTCAACATCGCAAATCACGGGCTGTTTCAGCCACGGGATTTGCGTTCTGACTGTTTTAGCAACTTGGTCTCAGGCAGCAGCGATGGTTAATGCTAGCTCAAGGTGCGACTGTTGTGGTCAATGTAACAATTTTGTGTTGCTGTTTCAGCATCGTAGACCACAGATTGTGTAATAGCTTCTTCTGTGTGAGTTGCTGTTTCAGCATCGTTGACCATGGACTGTGTAACAACTTCTTCTGTGTGAGTTGCTGTTTCAGCATTGTTGACCATGGAGAGTGTAGCAGCTTCTTCTGTGTGAGTTTCTATTTCAGCATCGTAGACCACGGAGAGTGTAGCATCTTCTTCTGTGTGAGTTGTTGTTTCAGCATCATAGTCCACAGACTGTTTCAGCCACAGGGGTTGCATGCTTTAACTGTTTCAGCAATAGGCCTCAATGCTAATCTGCAGTTTGAACTGTTTAAGCACTTATACATTTCTGATCAATGGTTAAGTACGAGAGTAATGCAAAATTATATGCAAAACAGATTAAACATATAGTAAAGAGAAGAGACGTTGTATACCTTTGGAAAGATAGGGTAAGGTGATAATGTGAGTTTAAATGTGAGTGAAACAAGGGTGTAAAGGTAGCAAAAAATGTGAGAAAAAAGGTACATTGTATGGTCCTAACATCCCCCCCAACTTAAAATGTTGCATGTCCTCAGGCAACTTCACTCTGAATTAGAATCTGAATACCGACTCTGAGCGTGCAAGTTACTCAAGCAATAGTTGTGGAAGGTGATGTCTGTTGGAGCTCTGAACCCTTGAACGTGTTGTAACCTTTGCCAAGCTACTGTTTCGGCCTTCTTGAGCAACTTATAATGGACTTGATATTTCTCTGCTGGCAACCAGAGGATAGGAAAATGAAACTGGTACCCTATTTAGCTTTCATCACATTGCTGAACACACTTGATGTAGCTAGGTACCTTGGAGATTGCTATCTCAAGATTAGTGGGGCTAAAAGGATTGTGTTCCTGTCGTTTCTCAGTAGATTGTTGCCAAAACATGTTATTTGCCTGCAGGGCAACAATCTCTGTTGATTTAATGAAATGTTGACACTCCTGAAACACTAATTTATGTAATTGCTGAATGTGTTGAGTCATCCCTGGTTTATTTAAAAACTGATAATATTATGTAACAAAGGTGGCAACATTTTGTGGTTCTAGCCTTATCCAGAGGAGGCGGTTATCCTCATTGTGCTTGGCAGCTAGGAAGTCATCCTTCCATATAATCTGATTGTTAAGGAATGAGGTGAGTGCTCTAATCTGGATGTCACCGACAAGAGGGTTAAGGTTAAGCTGTCGGTTCTCAGGGATGGCCTCATTATGAAAATATGCCTCATAGAGGAGGTGCTGATCCATAGCAGAGGCTTCTGCAAAGGTTTTAACAAAATCTACTGGATTTAATACTGCATGGGGTCTGCCTTCTTTGACTGATTTGATCTGAAACCATGTAAGTATTTCCATGAGGAACAAAGAGTAATTGCAGGATGGTTTCCTTGTAGCCAATAGATTTTGTGCCAAGTCAAATATCAGGAGCAATCTACCTTTTAGCTCTTTATTCTATTTCTTAAGGGCACGAGATTCCTGGCGTGTTTTCTCCAAAGCTTCCCAATTTGAGTAGATATGATTTATCCAGATTTGTCTGTGTTCCTGCAGGCTTTTGGCCTGTGTAACAACAAACTCTTTTTTCCATTTCTCTACTATTGCATGCTCATCCCATGGCTGAGTTTGTGTTTCAGCGTTGCAAGTAGTAGGCTGAGGTAGGGTCTGAGTGGCTTGTTCCACAAAGGTGTGGGTATTGATTTGGATGGGAGGGGCAGATTCATCAATAGACAGTGTTTGTATAGCTTTATTAACAAAAGCAAGGATTTCAGTTTTGACATTTGTTGTAGGCCAGGGCTCAGTCTTAATTTTGGAAGGTCCTGCTGGTTCTTGTGTAACAACAGGGTGTTCTTCTTTGACTGCAAAAGTCGAAGGTGCAGGGGAAGCTCCTGGCATTGGAATTTGAATTACTTTGTAGCCTGCTTGATAGTAGATGTCTCCACATTGACTGCACATATATTCTTTACACAGACTCTCTGTTGTAGTCCCCTCTGACATGGTTGCTATGTGAGCTAGGGTGTACAATTTAAGTTCCTTCTCATAGGCTTCCTTTTCCATGGTTAACTCTTGCTTGTAGGCTTCTAGTTCAGACCTTAGGAACTCATTTTCTTGTAAGACAGAGCCCATTGTTGGTTCTGGTTGAGGAGTGACTGGTTCTTGTGTAGCAGTCACAGCCTCACTAGCTGGTTCTTGTGGAGCAACTACATGATCGGCAGCTGATTCTTGTGTTTCAACCTTTTGATGTAAAGAAAGTAATGTTGCAGCACCCTGGGCATCTAATTCCCGTGTCTCGGTAACAATAACAACAACTGGTTCTTGTGTTTCAGCTGTAGCTGGTTCTTGTGTGACAACTATAGCTGGTTCTTGTGTTTCAGCTACTGAATGGGTAGCTGGTTCTTGTGTTTCATCTACTTGATGAGTAGCTGGTTCTTGTGTTTCAACTACTAAATTTGAAATGGATGATGTCGCAACACACTGGGCCTTTGGTTCTTGTGTTTCAGTGCCCATGGGTGGAATAGGTAAAGATTCCGGCATTTGGGAGGTTGGGGGTGTACGGGGTATTAGTCGGATGGGTTGGGGGTTTAGGGAAGTGGCAGTAGTGGCTGCCCTTGTTGAGGCCCTTGTTCGTTTTCTTTGTAAAAAGGGCGGAAAGAAAGGAATTTGCTTTCGTTTACATGGGGGTTTTTCCTCAATGATGGGACAAGGAGAATTGTCTGGTTCAGAATCATCGCTAAGAATATGAAGGGCAGGGGTGGATGATTCTGGTAAAGTGTGGGGCGGGCTTGGTATGGTAGGGGGGTTAATTGGATTGATTGGGTCTGTAGGCGGGCTGTTAGGTATTTCTGGAGGGTCTGGAGGGTTTTGTGGTTGCTGTTCCTGAAGATTTTCAGGAATTTCAGCAGCTTCTTGGGGATCTATGGGTGGGTTGTTTAGTGGAGGGTTTTGTTGGGCAAAACCCTTTTGGATAAGCAGTTGAACGAGACGGTGATGGGTGAGTGAAAGGGTGGGATATTTAGCCTTTTTACAGTAGTGTGAAATATTTTTAAGACAACTGAGCAGATAATAAGGAATGTTCACCAATCTAGCATGCCGTAAATGAGACAACAGGACAAAATCGTGCTGGTAGACTACCTGGTATCGGCCTTCGCAGGTAAGGTAGTGCTTGACAAATTTTGCAACTTCCGGCCATGGAGGCGGCAACGAGCCGAGTCGGACACCTCGGCCTTTAGGTTCAATTTGTTCCCCTGGCAAGAGGAAATCTTGCTGGGCATTCAGGATGATATGTTTGCGGCTGAACAAGTGAATGCCATTGGTAGGGAGACCTGAAACTTGTGCTATATCCTCTTCTGTAACTAAAATCCGAACTCCTTGAACAATGGAATGATCTTCCTGGAGATTTCGAGCAAATTGCAGAACCTGTTGTTGATCAAATCCCTGGAGCCTCTGAAAATAACCGAGCCATCCTGCCTGCAGAAAAATTTGATAGGCTTCTGGATATAGTTCTAACAGGGCTGTTGTGGCGAGTTCGTATCGTATAACAGAGCTTCCCATAGCTAACAACTTAGTAAAATACACCGTCAAAGAGTCGAGTAACAACTTCTGTGCAGAGTGAGTTTTTCGAGTGAAGGCATGCAATTAGTGGTGAAACAAACGAAAGGATGGTAAATAGGAATGGCCGTGGTTAATTCGTGTGAAATGATGGTATAAAAGTTTGATATCCGCCCCCCCCCCTTCAAGTGCGACTAATAATGATTTTACATGAGTGGTAATAATGAGTTGGAATCTTCTCATTAACTATAGCTTAATTGTATTTACATAAAATTTACATACCTCACCTTTACCTTTTGTTTCGTACTTCAAACAAAGTATAGTGCCTGTCCATAATAGTTCTGTAGTGGCCGTGGTGGAGACTTTTGATTTGTTAGCTGAATTGTATCAAGAATTTGTTGACTAGAAGGACAAAATGTAGTATGAGAGCGCAAAGGCTTAATGACAGAGAATGCTGAAAAGTTGGTGTTTCAGCAATAGAAAGAAGGGCGAAACAATTGTTGAACGATGTTGTTTCGTCAAATGGAAAAATGTGAAGAATTGCTGAACAATAGTGTTTTGACAATGGGAAAATGGCGAAAAGTTGCTGACAGTGGTGTTTCAACAATGGGAAAATGTAAAGAATTGCGGAACAGTAGTGTTTCGACAATGGGAAAATGCTGAAAAGTTGCTGACAGTGGTGTTTCAGCAATGGGAAAATGTGAAGAATTGTGGAACAGTGGTGTTTCGGCAGTGGGAAAATGGTGAAAGGTTGCTGACAGTGGTGTTTTAGTAATGGGGAAAATGGTGAAAGGTTGTTGAATAGTGGTGTTTCAACGATGGGGAAAAGAAGGGCGAGAAATTGTGGAACGGTGGTGTTTCGACAGTGGAGAAAAGGCACAAAGTTGCTGAACAGTGGTGTTTCAGCAATGGAGAAAGTCAAAAAGTTGCTGAACAGTGGTGTTTCAGCAATGAAGGAAGAGCAAAGAGTTGCTGAACAATGATGTTTCAGCAATGGGAAAGCTTGCCTCTTCTTGAAGTAGGATCGTCCTTTCTTAGTAGGCCTGTGCTTTGATCGGGAATCTGCAAAAATTGATTGTAACATAGTATTTCTTGACAAGGATTATTAGTAAACAAAATCTAATCTAATACTAAAGAAATTAAATAAAAAAGAATTAATTGCAATGAGGGGTAGGAGCCCCCTCTAAAAAGAGGTAATGAGAGTCTGCCACACATGTGGCCTTAAAATCTTCTTTGGAAATAGGGCGCTAGTACAGATGGAGCCGATGACCATTTACAAGTAACGGTGTTTTAGAGTCATCGATTGTGAGGAGCCTTACTGTTCCATTGGGGAAAATAGTATCTACTTCGTAAGGTCCAAGCCATCTTGTACGTAGTTTCCCTTGAAATTCTTTGAACCGAGAGTCATACAGTAGGGCCCAATTACCTTTTTGGAACTGCTTATGCTTGATAGTTTTGTCATGCCATTTTGATCTTTGTTGTTGAATCATAGTTGTCTGATGAATGGCATTTAGTCTTTTTTCATCCAATTCATTAAGCTGCTGCAACCTGGCTGTCTGTGCATCGGTCAAATCAAGGTTGACAGCTAAAGCAGTCCTTAAGGTTTTGATTTCAAATTCCACAGGAAAGACAACACTCTTTCCATAGACTAATTCATAGGGAGAGAATCCTGTAGTATTTCTCCAGGTAATTCTGTAGGCCCATAATGCTTCAGGGAGCCTGTGAGACCGGTCCTTTCTGTTTTCCTTCACTGTTTTTGTGAGAATGGCTTCTATTACTTTATTTGTTCTTTCCACCTGCCCATTGGCTTGGGGGTGGTATGGTGTAGTCATTCTATGCTGAATATGATATTTCTGAAGGGTGGCTTTAAAACCATGAGAAGTGAAAGGAGGTCCTCCATCTGCAACTAATTCTCTTGGCACTCCAAATCTGATGAAGATGTCTTCAAATAGGAAATCTAGAACTGCTTCTTCAGTTGCTCTATGGAGTGCTTTAGCTTCCACCCACTTCGTCATATAATATGTGCAGACCACTATGTAAACTTTTTGATTGGATGGGGGGTTAATGTGTCCTACAAAGTCTAAGGCCCATCTTTCAAATGGTTCAAGTACTATCTGGGGGTTTAATGGAATTTCATCTCTATGATTAGGTTGGCCCATTATTTGGCAGCTATCACAGGCCCTGACATATTTCTTTGCATCTTTAAAAAGTGAGGGCCAATAATACCCCATCCTGAGAATTTTATGTGCTGTTCTCTTATCAGCAAAATGCCCTCCATAAGGGCCATCATGACAAGATTTTAGTAGATCATAAACCTCATCTTCTCTAATTCACCTTCGGATTTCTTGATCAAGTCCTGTATGAAAAAGACACCCACTTATCCAACTATACCGAGCACTTTGTTGAATGATTCTTCTTTTCTCTCGGTGGGATAGGTGTGGTGGTAACTTCCTTGCAACCAAGTAGTTAGCGATGTCTGCATACCAAGGTGAGTGAGCAGATACTGCAAATAGATATTCATCAGGAAATGAATCATCTACTGGGGTATCATCATTAGGTGTTAACCGAGAAAGGAAATTAACAACTACATTTTCTTTTCCTGGTCTATCTACAATTGTAATATCAAATTCTTGCAATAATAGTAACCATCTGGTGACTCGAGCATTTGTAATAGGTTTGTTTATTAGATATTTGATAGCTGAGTGATCAGTATGGAAAAGAGTAGAGTAGCCAGTGATGTAATGTCTAAATTTATTAATAGCGTAGATAACTGCTAAGAATTCCTTTTCGGTGACTGTATAATTGAGTTCAGCATGAGTCATATTCTTGCTAATGAAATAAATAACATAAGGAAGATGATTTTCTTCTTGTCCCAAGACAAACTCCTATTGCAGTATCTGAAGCATCAGAGGATATATGAAAGGGAAGTGTCCAATCAGGTCCTCTAAGAATAGGAGCTGTAGATAACTGATGTTTAAGTGTATTAAATTCTTCTTGGCAAGAATTAGTCCATTTGAACTCAACATTTTTCATTAGTAACACAAACAGGGGAGAAGCTATTTTGGAAAAGTTTTTGATAAATCTTCTGTAGTATCTAGCATGCCCTAGAAAACTTCTTACCTCTGTTTGAGTTTTGGGAGTAGGAAGATCTTTAATGACTTGTATCTTGGATGGGTCCACCTGGATTCCTTGAGATGAAATAAAATGTCCAAGCACTATTCCTTCACTCATCATCATATGACATTTTTCTGTAATTAAGGAGAGGTGGGCTTGTATAAATCGTTTAATCAATTTCTCAAGGTTTTGTAGTGCTTCCTGAAAAGAAACACCATACGGGGTAAAATCATCCATAAAAATTTCCATAGAGTCATTAAGCATATCAGAAAATATTCCTATAACTGCTCTTTGAAAGGTTGCTGGTGCATTACATAGTCCAAATGGGAGAGCTCTATAAGAAAAAGTTCCCCAAGGGCTGGTAAAAGTGGTTTTGTCTTGGTCCTGAGGTGCAATTTTGATCTGATTATACCCACTGAAACCATCTAAAAATGAGAAAAATTTCTTCCCTGACAAACTGTCTGACACCTGATCAATGAATGGTAATGGAAAGTGGTCTTTTTGAGTAGCCTTATTTAGGGCTCTATAATCCACACATACTCTCCATTTTCCGTTTTCTTAGGAACTATTACCAACGGGGAAACCCATTCACTGTCTGATATAGGATATATAAACCCTGCATTGAGCAATTTTTGAAGTTCTTATTTAAGGATTTCTTTTAAATTAGGGTTCATTCGGCGTTGATATTGGCAGATTGGTCGACAATCTTCCTTAATATATATTCGATGAGTACATAATTTGGGAGAGATTCCTTTCATATCTGTGTAGTCCCATGCGAATGCTTCTTTATGTTCAAGAGGTAACTTCATTAATTGTTGTGTTTCAACATCTGTCAGGTTAGGGTTTATGTTCAGTGTTTTGCCAGGTTCAATTTCTACTGGTATGCTTTTAGAAGAGATGGTGGCAGATGTTTGAGGTGGGTTTTCAGTGTTAAGGTTTTCCTGATTATCTGACTCCAAAAGTGCAGCTAGCTGGTTGTGAGTTTTTGGAGTCACGGAGGAGGGTTCACAAATAAAATTATTAATTACTTCATCCTCAGTGGCATCTTTAAGGCTTAAAGCTTGTCCGATAGTCAAGATGGGTTGAGTAAGTTGATCATCAAAGTCTACCCATATATAATTATCATTATTAATCAAGGGTGTAGCGTGAGGGTAGAGGGTAAGCTGTTTAGTTTCGTAACCGTTGGAAATTGTCATTGAACCTGATCTACAGCTGATGAAAGCATCTGCTGTGGCTAGCCAAGTCCTACCCAAAATTAGAGGGTGGCCCCCCAACTTTGTTTTAGGTTGTCATACCACAAAGTCAGCTGGATAATTCCAGGATTCCACTGAGATAATTAGGTCTTCAATGACTCCCTCCGGTTTAATTGTGGATCGGTTAGCTAATTCTAGGATAGTTGGGGTGTCTCTGATTTCATTTTGCAATTGTAACAATTGTGAGGTTTCCAGACTCATAATATTGATAACGGCACCTAAGTCTACCAGGACTTGAGGGATTATCGTTTTTCCAATTTGTACTGAGACGGTAGGGTGGCCGGGATCACCATATTTAACTGGGGGAACTTTTCCTGACATTAGTGCAGACAAGTCACCCATAACATGGACTGTGAGGGGATCCTTAATTTTCCTACCAGGTTTCTTAACAAAGATGTCTCGCATAGTCCTGACATAAATTGGTACATCTCAGAGTGCTTGTAGTAGAGGAATTTTGACATAAAGATTTTGTAATTCCCCTAGAAGATTGAAAGTCGGTGGTTCAGGCATTTTAGTCAAAGTTAAACGCTCAGGAAATGGTGGTTTTGCTGTTTCAGCAACATTGTTAGAGGATGATTGTACCTCTTCAGGTATATCATGCTCTTTTGTTTCCTCTTTATCAGAAGAGGTAACATCAACTATGATAGGTTCTACTATTCTCCCAGATCGTAAATGAATATCATTGCATTGCGCAGGGAGAAGAGAAAATGTAGGCTGGTTATGAATATCAATGCACT
>ML778631.1:1189706-1218311 GCA_009831015.1 Picea engelmannii
GATCAAGAGGGAACTCACTACTCCCTATAATCCTCAACAAAACGGTGTAGCTGAAAGGAATAACAAAACAATTATGGAAGCTATAAAGACCATGATTCACGATCAAGATCTTCCTATATGCTTATGGGAAAAAGCAGCAATGGAAACTGTTTATGTGCAGAACAGATTATCCCATAGTGCACTTGGGTTCAAGACTCCAGAAGAAATTTTCACTGGAAAGAAGCCAGAGGTAAGCCATCTCAAAATATTTGGCTGTCCAGTGTTTATTCATATACCGAAAGAGAAAAGAAACAAGTTGGAATGCTTCAGAAAGAAGGGAATATTTGTGGGATACTGTGAGGTATCCAAGGCCTTCAGAATCTACATACCTGGTTACTGCCATATTGAGATCAGCAGGGATGTGTCTTTTGATGAAGAAGCAACACTTAAGAAATCGAGAAGATGCCAGCTTGAATAAGTATATGAAGAGGAACCTGTAAATCCCAGGACTACAAAATCCGTGAGGGAAGTTCCCAGAGCTGCAGAACCTGTAAGGGAAGTCGTAACTTCCCCTGACGAGGAGACTCTTGAAAATCATGATATAGCAGAAGTTCAAGAACCTCCTCAAATGACCTTCTCCCATAGAAGAAAGCTTGCTTGGGCAAGAGAGCTTATTCAATATGGAGAGAAGTATGGTTTTCCAGAAGGAACCACGAGACAAGTGAAAAGACCAAAGCCATTCTCCAATTACATAGCTTTGATGTGCAATCTACTTGATGAAGAACCCAAATGCTTTGAAGAGGCCATCCAAAAGAAGGAATGGGCAGATGCCATGACAGAGGAATAGCAATCCATAATAAAGAATGTTGTATGGGAAATAGTTCCCAGACCAAAAAGTAAGGATGTGGTATCATCAAAATGGATCTTCAAAATAAAACATGTTGCTGATGGAAGCATTGAGAAATATAAAGCAAGATTTGTCACTCATGGCTTTTCCCAGAAGGAAGGTATTGACTATGAAGAGACATTCGCTCCTGTGGCCAGGTACACTTCGATCAGAACCATTATAGCTCTTGCTGCCAAGATGAAATGGAAGTTGCACTAGATGGATGTGAAGACAACTTTCCCGAATGGTGTTATCGAAGAGGAAGTGTATATAGAGCAACCCCAAGGATTTGAGGTTGAAGACATGAAGTCTCATGTCTGTCGATTGAAGAAAGCCTTATACGGATTGAAGCAAGCCTTATACGGATTGAAGCAAGCTCCTAGAGCTTGGTATGGTCGTATAGACAGTTTCTTGACGAGCTTAGGCTAAACCAAGAGTAAAGCAGACTCAAATCTCTACTTCAAAATTATGGATAATGAACCAGTAATATTACTATTGTATGTGGATGACTTATTCTTAACTGGAGAAGAAAATCTCATCACTGAATGTAAACAGAGACTTGTCGCAGAATTTGAAATGAAAGACCTTGGCCTAACACATTACTTCTTAGGTCTTGAGGTCTGGCAGAGTCCAGAAAGAATCTTCCTTAACCAGGGGAAGTACAGGGTCGAAATCTTAAAGAGATTCGACATGCTAGAATGTAAGTCCATGAATACTCCCATGGAAGCAAAGCTGAAGCTGTTGGTCGATACTTCGTCAGACTTGATAGATGCCACACTGTACAGATAGATTATTGGATCGCTGATGTACCTGACGAACACCAGACCAGACATCTGTTTTGCAGTGAACACCTTGAGTCAGTTTCTGGTAGAGCCCAAACATGTTCATCTAGTGGCTGCAAAACATGTGATGAGGTACCTTAAAGGTACAATGGATTATGGTCTCAGCTATGATGGAGATCATGACTTCACATTGAGTGGATATACTGATGCAGATTGGGCAGGAAGCGTTGTAGACAAAAAAAAGAACTTTCGGATGCTGTTTCAGTTTGGGATCAGGTATGATCTCGTGGCAGAGTAGGAAGCAATTCAGTATTGCTCTCAGCACAGCGGAAGCAGAGTACATTGCCGCATGTTCTGCTAGTTGCGAAGCTATATGGCTTCGAAAGTTGCTGACATGCCTATTAGATTTAGAGATGAGAACAACCTCTATTCTATGTGACAATCAAAGCTGCATTAAAATGACAGAGAATCCTGTGTTCCAGGACAGGTCAAAGCACACAAAGATCCACTATCATTTCATCCGCGACATGGTACATAGAGGAGCCTTGAAGCTCCAGTACATTAGCACGGATGAACAGGTTGCTGATGTGTTGACTAAGCCTCTATATCGTGTAAAGTTTGAAAACTTTCGAGATAAGCTTGGTAAAGTCCGAAAGGACCCTCCCTGAAAGGGCGAGTATATTTATTCCTTGCTTCTGATCTAGTTGTTAGATGTAAAGCAAGATGAGTCATGCTTCTGACCTCGCTGTTAGACGTAAAGCATGATGCTGTGTGATCCTTTCTTCTGACCTAGTTGTTAGACGTAAAGCAAGATGAGTCATGCTTCTGACCTCGTTGTTAGACGTAAAGCATGGCGCTGTGTGATCCCTCCTTCTGACCTAGTTGTTAGACATAGAGCAAGATGAGTCATGCTTCTGACCTTGTTGTTAGACGTAAAGCATGATGCTGTGTGATCCTTGCTTCTGACCTAGTTGTTAGATGTAAAGTAAGATGAGTCATGCTTCTGACCTCGCTGTTAGACGTAAAACAAGATGATTCATGCTTCTGACCTAGTTGTTAGATGTAAAGCATGACGTTGTGATTCCTCGCTTCTGACCTAGTTGTTAGACGTAAAGCGAGATGATGATGTTCCTTGCTTCTGACCTAGTTGTTAGATGTAAAGCAAGATGTGACTGACACTGAGCTACCAGCTTAACAATTGTGACATTGAGCTAGTGTAGTACTGCCAGCCTAGTGCTGTGATGAGGTATCATTTTTTTTACTGATACATATTTGATGCAGATGATGATAGCATTCTTTCGAGAATGATGATGCTGCCGATGAAGAAAACTTCCGATGACTCGTAAATATGCTAGCCAATGTTTCAAGATGATATTGACGATACTGTCCTCCAGATGTCACTGATGATGCAGACCTCTCTCGCCTGATGCTGATGAAGAATACCCTTCTTGTTAAGGGGGAGTGTTGAAATAATGTAACTACGAAGAGCATTCTTATTATTATTATTATTATTTTATTATTAGGATTAATCCCCATTGTGGATTAATCATGTTGGTAATTGTATAAGGACCAAATCCCCTTTTGCGGATTGGTCATTAAACAATTATAAAGGGCAGAATAAGAAGTCGGCCCCAATAGTTATTATTGAATACCCAAAATTAATTAAAGGTGGGTTTACCCACCCAGAGTGAGAGGTCGGCCCTGCCAGTGAAACCCCTTCACACGTGCCAGTCTTGTATAAATAAGAGGCTAGCACCTCACTTCTAACACACAACTCACTTGCTCATTATCTTATGAGGCAAGCTGCAATTACCAGAGAGAGGAGAAGAAGAGTGGTGCATCTCTTCGGGAGGACTATCTATATTGGTTTGAGTTATCTCTTGAACATTGTATAAGCTATTTATGATAAGGAAGTTTTTGCTGGGTTTTCTTCCCCTAGAGGGTTTCCAAGGATAAATGATGTGTCTCTTGTGAATGTGTATTTCTCACTGATCTTGTTCTTATGATGCTCTTATCTATTGAAATGCAAAGAACTATAATAATGGCATAAACATTAACAACAAGGACCAAGGGAAAATAGGGGAGGCTGGAACCTCAGAGCAAGGAGCCGAAGTCCCCCACAAGAAGGAAGGAAACCCTGAAAAGGGTACGCCATGCAAGCAGGCCCAAGGCTAAGCAGAGATACCCTCACAGGGATTTGGTGACTCACTGTCACTCACGTCAAACAAGTCGGTCATAGAGGTCACCACGAAACAACCATCCAAGGAAATCGACACTCCGATTGCTATTATCACACCCTTACAGTTCACAAAGGGGAATCTTGATGCAGGGTGGATTTTCAATGAAGAGCTGACACCCATTTCTGTAGAGGAGTTGCCTCCTTACAAATTTTTCTTTGACAAAAAACGAAGGGCTGTGGTGAGACAAGAATTATATCAAAAAGAGGGCGTAATGGCTAAAAAATTTAAAATCATGACAGATGGGAAGGCCACAAAAGAGGAAGAATTCACAGAGGAGATAGCCTGGACACTAGTCGATTATGCTACATCCAATCAATACTTAGTTGGGACTTTGAAGGCCCAGTTGAAACGAAAGAACCTCCTGATCAGTAAATTGGAAGCTAAAGTGGCTACTGATGAAGCGAATGTTAGGGACGAGGTGAGCAAGAGCCTTGAGGAAGCTCGAATAGCCGACCTGCGTGAGATTGAGAAGCTCAGGTATGGCCTCGAGTAGGTGCACCAGTCGATGCAAATTAACCAAACACAGGTAAGCCAGCAGGGGCAACAAATTATAGAGTTGCAATCGAAATTGGATGTGGCCGAGAACCAGGTTTTAGACATAAAAGTGTTCAGATCCCAAGCCGTCGAAATCTGACATAAGGTATTAACAACTCAACAAAACCTGCTTGTAAAAGTAGGAACCATTCAAAACCATTTCTAGATGATAGATCAAGTATTAGAAAATATTTCTTTTAGAGAAAGAGAAGCCGGGGCAACACGGGTCGCTTTCCAAGACACTGTTATAGCTATGGCGAAGATAGAGACTGTCGACAACTCCAAATTATCCATTGCAGAACAAACTAGAGAAAATATCCTGCTAAAGGTCTGGGAGCAAAATATATCAGAAAGCAAAGGGAGAGCTAATGAAGTGAAGAATTCTTGTGAGGAAACGTTCTCTTTGATAAGTAAAAGTTTGCTAGACCTTGATAAGGAAAGCAGTGCTGGGACGCTGGGCAAAATCAATATAGCTAAACATCTGTTGGACATCAAAGAAAACATGGAGAAGGAACAAGTGGAGATATCCCAGATAAGCTAGGTCGATATGGCCCAATTGGACAAATGACTAGTACAACCAAGTTTACAATTATGCTCCATCATCACGGAGGACCGACAAGTAGGAAAATTTTTGCCACAGCTGGCGAAGAGTTGTTGCACCTTTGAAGCAAGCAACCAAGCAGAGCCTTCCAGGTGATAGCCCAGTTGGTGGAGAGGTGCGTCTTTTGCATCGAGCAGGCGAAGGGGCAGGTTTTTGGTGCTAAATAATGACAGATGTCAACCTGTTCTATTTCTAGAGCCCGAAGGGCAGGGAAAGGAAGGTGCTCCGCCCTTACTAGGGAAGGCAAAGAGGAGGAGATGAAACACTCCAATTTTCCATTTGTAACTGATAGTTTTCCAGAACGATCATAATTCTAGAGTTTCAAAAGTTTGTTTAAATAGAAGAAAGATTGTAATAGAAAGGGCTTTTTGGCCAGGAGTAGATTGTAATAGAGAAAGTTCTCTTAAGCCAGGATTAATACAAAGCGAATTGAAGACTCCATATTTCGTCAAGATTGAGTTATGTGTTTTTCCTCTGTATTTCATGCTTCATGCCATTTTTACATAAATGTCTTTGATGAATGTTTTAGCTGCAATTTAGTATAACTTCTACTGTGGTGATCAGGTTCTAGGTATCTAGTTATTTATAGTTTTTCCTCTGTATCGGCTACTAGCGGGTACACGACCTGTGAATTATTTAGATCTCTACATTATATGCTTTCATCAAGGTTTTCCTGTCTTTTCTTCTTCTGCAACATCGTGGGATTCCTCTAAAATTGATGCCCCACATTGTTGACAGCTCTATGTTTTCACACTCGGTTTCAAGATTTTAACTCAGTTACGAAAAATGGCCTTCGTTTTCGTTAAACCCTTCGATTGGCTTCACTGAATTTTCCCTGTATAATCTAAAGTTGAGATAATCACTTTAAAGCATCCACCTCCTTTTAAAGCTCTGCTCTCCCCATGACTGTACCTGTCATAAGAAAACCCAACATTGAACCTGGTCTATCGGATCAAACCAACATTGCTTTAAATCGTTTCCATACCATACTCAGGACCACCACCACTCGGACAGAGCTCGAACGTTCATGGGCCGCCATCGAGCGGGATATCAACATTCAAGAATATTTGGAAGC
Source organism: Picea engelmannii (assembly GCA_009831015.1). Taxonomy (NCBI): domain Eukaryota; kingdom Viridiplantae; phylum Streptophyta; class Pinopsida; order Pinales; family Pinaceae; genus Picea; species Picea engelmannii. The sequence continues at coordinate 1,195,804 of ML778631.1, forward strand.
TAGACAAAGACAACTCAGAGATCGGCCATAGCTTCATCCTCCCAAGTTGTTTCTTCCCCTTCCTTTTCTTTCACTCTTTTTAGATGCTTAGACTCTACACTTTATAGCCTTAAGTGTAGACTCAGGAACAACATTTGTATATGGCAGAACTGACCTATCATGCAAATGGTAAGATTTTTTGCTTCGAAGGAAGCACACAAGGTTAGAATAAGCACGCACTCTCGGGCAAAAAATTGTCCCCGTGGGCTTTGTTTAATTTTGAGTCCACAGATCTAACTTCGTGTATCATCTAATTTCCTTACGTTGAATTGAAGCAGTACGCACTCTCGACTGAGGGGCTTGTGGCCATGAGCGTTTTGACTTGAAAGAGAAGTAAAAAATGTGCCTCACGGGATATATATGGCCGTAATGGAAACACACACTCAAGGCTTTTCATATTTATTTGGCAGAGGGCAGCCTGAGCAGGGGGCGACTAGTTTGGTGAGCTGTTTGTATTTTTAGGTCTGTTTCCGAGCTTCTACTTTTTTCCATTTTTTCAGCTTCCTTCAAAGGTTTGTAACGCTTCCTTGCCGTTTTTGCCGGTGGCTGGTTTGTAACACCTCCTTAGCTGTGTAGTCTTTTTCTTTAGGCAGTAGGGTGGATCTTCTCCATGGCAAGAGCCCATTTCTTTGCACAACATATAGGCCGTTCTTGTGTACAAAGATTTATGCGTAAGAGTTGCTGGAGTAATGGTCTCATAGGTGGCTTGAGACTGTTCTCTACATTTTGATTTAGCTTCTTCTTTCTTAGAAGATATCTTCATGTCTGATCCCCTCTCATCAACACCCATTAATATGATTCCTCTAACCTATGGGTTCATTTCCTCTAGTCTCTTGAGCACTGAATTCTTCAGTAGCTGCAGCTTGTGTAGTCAAACTTATTTCATCTATGGGCTATTGATCTGTTTGAGATACTATTAGAATGCTTGTCCCTGGAAAGTTTTTGTTGTGTTAAACTAATGCTATATATCCTGCGTGCCCTTCAAGTTTTGGCTGGGTTGAACTACTGCCGTATGGTGTGTCTTTTCAACGAATTCACTTCCTTATGCTGATGGTTTTCAAATAGAGGTTCAATACTTATATGGTGAACATTCGATAAAGAATATTGTGAACCACCATCTTCGTTTTTATTTTTTCATGTAGTCTTTGTTTAGGGTTTGTCTAATCTATTTCAAATCTATTAAAATTAATATTTCAAAAATATATTTAAAATTAACATTTTCAGGCTTCCTAATAAACTGATTAGTAATCTATTTAAAAATGTATCAAAATACACTTTTTAATTAAACAATTAATATTTATATGTTAAAATATACACATTCAACATTATTACTTTGCTAAACAATACATATTATAAAAGGTTCATGGTGCCTAACTTTAACCTAGATGATGAAATACTTTAAGATTCATGGTTTATCCTTCAATGTAGGTGGACAATATTTTTCAATTTTTTTATATTATATAATACTTTTCAAAGTGTTATCCTTTTGGACAATTGACATAATTGTTTGGAGAAATGAGTTTAGGTTGTGAATTACAATAAATAAAATAAATAAATGGTGTAGAGCTTAGATCTCATTTCAATTATATATTGATAGAAATAATATACTCATAGAGATATGGATATTTAGTAAATATGGATATTTAGAAAATAGATTGTAATATTTTGTCATGTTTATTTTTATATTATATATGGTTTATCATATGATTATGAGTTTAATTAATTAATATAATTGTTTTGTTGAATGAATTTATAAGGATATGTTTTAAGTTTATTTTGATGGAGTTTCCTAAGGAAATCCTATAAGGGGAGATGTTGTTGATATTTTACATTTATCAGAGGATCACAACATCTCCTTTTATATTAGCATAGAGAATGAAACAATTTTTTTTGTGAATTATTGATTTTTAAGCTCATTCTTTGTTTGGATTGAGAAAAAAAGGATTTCCTTCCTTCAAATTTATGGAGATTCTCTACAAGTTATACACCAGATGAAATGTGTTTTCACTTTGCAAAACTTCACTTTACAATCCTTATTTCAAGACATCAAGTGTCGTATTAAAACTTTCTCACACATCACTTTTGAATGTGTAGAAGAGTAGGAACAAAGAAGCTAATAGATTATCCAAAGATGGACTAGAAAATTGGAAAATGGAACTTGGAAAATTATGGAAAATCTTCAAGATCACTCCACAAAATATATTCAAGAACCTTGGTTTCAAGTTGCTGTAAAAGATGATATTTTTCTTTCTATACTTACCTCAAAGACTATACAATTTTGATGTGCTATGTTATATCTCGACAAAAAATGGTGACGCTTTTAGTATCGTCAATGACTAGATATGGATAAAAATCAAATCTCTTCTTTCGTAAAATTTGCAGAGAGACTTTTTTGTACCTAACAGGAGACTACTAGATCAATCTGGTTGAATTTGGCTAAACATGCCACCTAGAATGCTTATCAACATCTACTTTTGTAATTTTTTTTATATATAACAAAATTGCTAGAGTTTTTCCTTGCAATAACAATAACAATAATAATAATAATAAATTAGAAAAAAAACACAAAAGACATGAAATGCATGTCATTTGCACTTGCACTAAAATATGAATTTGACTTGCACAAATCCTAAAGTATAAGATGGTCCCCTCATAATTGTCAACAAGCAAGCAACAAAGTAGTTGAGAAAGAGCCCACTAAGATAAGAGAGGGAGGGAGGAAAGGTTTGAACTACACCATTTCCCAAACACTCATTTTAGCCACCATGCCAAGCTATATATAAGGGCTACCCACCATACCAAAATGAGATTTTCGAGACTAGAGTTGGGATAGATGGGAGCACACCATATTGGTGGACACACTCTAGGCCAATATGTACTAATTACACATGGGATAGGCATGAACACATTATGAAAGCAAGGGTACACTAGAACAAGATTGTCTATGAAAGGATGTTTGATTTTGTTGCCAAATCAAGAGATTTGGAGGCTTTGGCAGCAAGATTTGGCATCGGATTTGAATATTTGGAAACCCTTGTTAACACATATGAAAGACGTCATGATTTAAAGTGTGCACAACAATATTTTTACAATATGCCTAAAAGAATTTCGGCTTCATGGAATTCAATGATAGCTAGATGTGTTTAGGAGGGATTTGGTGAGAAAGCCCCATTGACATATTTATCATATGAAGCATAGAGATCTTGATAGAATTTGACATCAAGCTACAAATCTAAAATGCCGGGCTTCCCTCCATTTGGATATTTTGGGGAAGAGGGAGGATCCTATAGTGTTTTCTTTAGAAAAGCTGTATATGATGAAATGAATCTTTCATGTAGAAAAAATATCTTAAATTATAAAAAAAATATTATGGATGTGCTATGTTTTATTTGGGATGCATAGAAGGGTGTTCTTTTCATCAATTTTCCTCCTTTTCTTTGAATTCAATCGAAGCACTTTGAATATGATTTCATGCGAGACACTATGTTTAAAGAAATTGTATGCCTATATCTTGTTTCCTTGCATTTCAGTGCTTGTGATCAACATGATTATGATTTTTTAATGATCAATGTACTTATTTTTTGTCTTTAGTTATTTTGACATTGTGTGGAGACATTGCTATGATAGGTCTATCAAAGATTATCAGTTTCAAATTTTATAAGGTAAATACCTGGACATGGTATACATTAATAATCCAAAAGTTAAATAGTCCAACAAAAATATAAGTAGAACAATATACTTGTTTTTTACATACCTTATATAAATGATATCCTTTTGAGAAACATTGTATCAAAATTTATGTAAAGGTCATTTTTTTGTTCTCCTAGACAATATAATCATCTAGATTAATATCTATCTCCACGATGATTTTGTAGATCATTTTTAGGGGAGGAAAATCTAGTGGAAAAGTATCCATGAAAATGAGTCGAAATATATTTTCTATTGGGTTGTGTGGGAGTTCACTTTTTTTACCCCCGGTTACTAAAAATCAAGTTAAGTTGTTTCTTAGCCCTACTTTACCCTCATGATTTCCCAATAGGTTTCCCATTGTAATGAAACTCGTTATTTTATTTATAATTATTGATTGTGTGTTCCAATTACCTTTAATTAGGATTTACGTTCCTTCTTGAGAGGGGAATTGATCTATGTTCTTTTAATAGTGTAATTGAACCTTAAAAAATGCAAGAGAATCATGGCACTAGCCTAGAAATATAGTCTTAAGAAGGAATATACAATAATATTCTCCTTTCTAGTCTTCTAGAATTGTCTGGGGAATATTAGAATAATATTTTTCATGAGAATTGCTTGGATTTGTTATAATTTTAGAATTTACAATTATCTTCTTTAACATTCATTAACAATTGCATGTAATAGGATCACTGAAAGATAAATAATCAAAAAACACAAGATATATTCTAGGAAACCCTCGTGGGGGAGAAAACCCATCAACCAATTCTTCAGTATAGATTCCTTCAACCAGTACAATGTCACATTATAACTCTCCACAAATAGACCAAGAACAAGATACCAAAGACCAAGAAACCCAGACCTTCTATGCTAGACCTACTTTGCTATGCTCCAAATACACAAAGAAGGTGAGTTGTGTTTGTATACAAATGAGAGGAGATGGAACTCTATTTATACACATAATTTGACTCCTTAAAAGATGCAACCTTAAGAGGGGTCGTTTTGACTTTTACAATAAGGATAAAAATAAAATAATAATTTATTTTGAGCCAATTTATACAATAAGATTACAATAACCTTCTCGAAGTTTGACTAATACAGATATAAAATAATATTTTCCGTAGTTACGTCAAAATATCAACACTCCCTCTTAACTAGGAAGGTATTCTTTGTTTCCACATGAGACAATGACCATTGGCTGTTGAACATATGAATCTATACATCATCAAATATCCATATTACAACATGAATTCATAGGCAATGCATCCAAGGCCTGTGGGTAGCTCTCAAATAGCTTCAACATGTCACCATGATATCCACTACCCCACAATGCATATGTACCTCATCATGTGCACCCATGTGAATTCATAGCCAATGCATCCAAGGCCCGTGGGTAGCTCTCAAATAGCTACAACATGTCCCTAGGACATACACTACCCCAAAATGCATTTGTACCTTGTTACTCCCTCTGAAGAGGGACCCCGCCAAGCTTTTCCCTGAAGTTCTCAAACTTCATCCTCGACATTGGCTTGGTCAACATGTCTGCAAAATACTCCTTAGTAGTCACGTACTGGAGCCTCACTACTCCCCTCTGCAACATATCCTTGATATAGTGATATTTGATCTCGATATGCTTAGACCTATCATGGAACACCAAATTCTCTAAAAACTTCATGCAACTTTGGTTGTCACACCAAATGTAGGTCGCCTCCAGTTTGAGACCAAATAACCCATACATCATCTTTTGAAGCCACACTGCTTCTCTACATGTTGCACATGTTGCCACATATTCAGCCTCATCCATACTGAGTGATGCATATGACTTCTTTCTGCTGCTCCATGAAACATATTGGAGCCTAGACTGCAGCAATATGCCAAAGTATGCTTTCGATCAAGAATACTGTCGACCCAATATGAATCCGTATATCCATATAATTTGAACTCATGGTATGTCACATACCTAATACCATAATCCAATGTACCCTTAAGGTACCTTATCACATGTTTTGTTGTGACCAAATTAACCTGACTGGGATGCTCCATATACTAACTCAGGGTGTTCACAAAAAAACACATATTTGGTCTTGTGTTCATCAAGTACATCAATGGACCCACCATCTACCTGTATAAAGTAACATCCACAGTATATGAAGTCATATACTAGAGGTGTAGTCTTTTCCTTGCAATCCAACATCTCAAACCTCTTCAGGATTTCCATTGCATACTTCCCTTGATTCAGAAAGATCTCATCCTGTCTCTGCCATACCTCGAGAATCAAAAAGTAATGCATCATCCTGAGATCTTTCATATCAAACTCAATAACCAGTTTTCTCTTACACTATGAGATGAGATTTTCCACACCTATTAGAAATGGTTCATCCACATACAAAAACAGTATTACTGAACCATCATCCACAACCTTAAAGTAAAGGTTAGGATCTACACTACTCTTGGTAAATCCTAAGATCTTTAGAAAACTGTCAATCTTTCCATACCATGCTCTGCGTGCCTGCTTTAATCCATATAAATCCTTCTTCAATATACACACATGCATCTCCCTGTCATGTACCTCGAAGCGTTGTGGTTGTTCCACATATACTTCCTCTTTTATTTCACCATTCAACAAGGTTGTCTTCACATCCATCTGATGCACCTTCCATTTCATTACTACGGCCAACGAAAGTATAGTCCTGATCGAGGTATATCTCACCACGAGAGAAAATGTCTCCTCGTAGTCAATGCCTTCCTTCTAAGAGAATCCTTAAGCCACAAATCTAGCCTTATACTTTTCAATACTGCCATCAACTGCATGTTTCATTTTGTAGATCCATTTTGAACTTACTACTGATTTCTCCTTCGGCCTAGGGAACACATCCTAGACATCATTATTTACTATGGACTGATATTCCTCCCTGGTGGCATCCTTCCATACCCTATTTTCTATAGCCTCTTCATAACTGGATGATTCTGCATCCATGATATCACAAAAACATGCCCACATAGATGGAATATGGTTTCGGCTTTTTACTTTCCCTGAGACATTTTTCTACGACACCATATCTTTTTGCATCTATGATGAGCTCATATGACCAAGCTGGTCTTCTCTTGCGAGAAGGCATCTATGATGGCCTCTAAGGTTTTTCCGTGTCATTATCCTCATGAATGACTTCCTCTGGTTCGACTGCTTCTGCCTCTGGAACTCTAGTAACTTCATTCTCCTCCTCATTCTCCTAGTTCCACAGGTCATAGTTCCAGAGGGTGTAGTTCCAGAGGGCGTAGTTCTAGAGGTCATAGTTCCAGAGTTCATAGTTCCAGAGGGCGTAGTTCAACAGGCCATAGTTCCATAAAGCATAGTTCCACATGTCACAATTCCATAGGTCATAGTTCTACAGGGCATAGTTCTAGAGGTCATAGTTCCAGAGGTCATACACCCTCTGGAACTATGCCTCTAGAACTATGGCCTTTGGGACTATGCCCTTTGGAACTATGACCTCTGGAACTACGGCCTATGGAACTACGACCTATGGAACTACGCCCTTTGGAAATATGACCTCTGGAATTACGCCCTTTGGAACTATTACTTGTGGAATTGTGACCCATGGAACTATGACCTGTAGAACTACGCCCTCTGGAACTATGCCCTTTGGAACTACGCCCTCTAGAACTACGACCTGTGGAACTAAGCCCTCTGGAACTACACCTCTGAAACTATGACCTCTGGAACTACGCCCTGTGGAACTATGCCCTTTGGAACTATGACCTATGGAACTATGCCCTATGGAACTATGACCTATGGAACTAAGCCCTCTAGAACTAGGCCCTCTGGAACTATGGCCTATGGAATTGTGACCTTTGGAATTACGTCATGTGGAATTACGCCTTCTGGAACTATGAACTCTGCAACTACGTCCTCTGGAACTACACCCTTTGGAACTATGACCTGTGGAACTACACCCTTTGTAACTACGCCTCTGAAACTATGACCTGTGGAACTACGCCCTTTAGAACTACGCCCTTTGGAACTATGACCTCTCGAACTATGCCCTCTGGAACTACGTCCTCTAGAACTAGGTCCTCTGGAACTATGACATGTGGAATTGTGACCTTTGGAACTACGCCCTCTAAAATTACACCCTTTAGAACTATGACCCGTGGAACTACGCCCTCTGGAACTATGAACTATGGAACTACGCCCTCTAGAACTAGGCCCTCTGGACCTATGACCTATGGAATTGTGACCTCTGTAACTACGCCCTTTCGAACTATGACCTCTGGAACTACGCCCTATAGAACTACACCCTTTGGAACTATGACCTATGGAACTATGCCCTCTAGAACTACACCTCTGGAAATATGACCTATCGAACTATGCCCTATGGAACTACGCCCTTTGGAACTATGACCCATGGAACTACTAATCCAGGTGGATCATCTCAAAATTAGATAGAGTTAAAGTATTCAAAATGCAAAGTAAATCTTACAAAGGGGAAGAGCTCGTCAGTAGATTTCCGGTGATGTTCGTTTCGGGAAAAACGACCTCCAAATGATGAAGATATGAGCAGTTGAAGTTTCGTCAAAGATGGTTAAAATGGTGAAAATGGTTAGAAATGGTTAAAAAATGTAATTTGGGGCTATGGGAATTGAACCCAAGACCTTAGAATAAGGCCACCATGACCCCATGGTTGGAAAAAAAGGGGGGTGGTCAAGGGATTATCCCTCAACCTTGCCAACACCGAGGCCCCCCCCTTGGTATTTAAATGCTATTAAACCATGCCATATATCCAAAGTCCATATAATATAACCATATGTTAAAATATACCATATGTGATAAACACACCAACCATATGATGCACCCAAACCATATGTTAAAATATACCATATGTGATAAACGCGCCAACCATATGAATGCGCCAAAACCATATGTTAAACTATATGCCATATCACATATGCGGTGGGAGGAGAAGCCCGCGGGTTTGACCTCGGGACTTCCGCCCCCTTAACCACCATATCTACCAACGCACCACCGCCATGAGATGTGGCGAGAGGTGGCAAAATAATTTTAAAAGTTGCCGAGATTTGGGGGATTTTGGAGGGCGCGTGGCCCATGGCTCGCGCCTCCTTAAACCATTATTTCCTTTATTTAAATGAGCCATGGGAACAGATCCCGAGGGAGAGTTTGATACAGGCAGAGACTGGGACGCAACCTGAGGTGGTTTTGCATGTGGATCAAGGTGGTTTTGCACACAACCCAAGGTGGATTTGCATGCAAACCAAGGTGGTTTTTCACACAGATCGAGGTGGTTCTAGATTTGCACGCATCCCGAGGCCGTATGGACTGTACAGATCAGAGGCAGATTTTGGGAATTGTGCCAAGAAGGGCATTCTGAGTCTAGTTCTGAAATATATCAAGTTTATACTCAAAAGTCTCGATTTTTCGCAAGGATTATAGATCCAACTTCAGTTTTTGCATTTAGGCATCCAGACAGAAAATTGCTCATAGAATCTTTTGGATACACAGAAAGGTATCCATGTTCATACTTAAAAGTCTCATAATTTCATCTTGCAGCTGTTGTTGAAGTCTGTTACTGTATATGATAGACAAAATTCATAATTCACTTTGTAAGCATTTGAATACTTAATCTATCGGCCTTCCCATTTGGAAAGTGGCCCAGAGACGTAGCCAGCGGGTCTTGTGAACTTCGTTACCAATTCTTGTTCATGGATGGTTTGCTTACATGTTAATGTGCTCATGTGCTTGATGGATGTTCTTTAATTTTTCATTACAAAGGTGGTTAACAATTAAAAATTCACATGCAAACAATGGTAAAAGATCTTGAATTTTAGATCAAGTTAATTTTTAGATCAACTACGGCCTCTGGAACTATGACCTGTGGAACTACGCCCTCTAGAACTAGGCCCTGTGGAATTGTGACCTCTGGAACTACAACCTCTGGAACTATGACCTCTAGAACTAGGCCCTCTGGAACTATGACCTATGGAACTAGGCCCTCTGGAACTATGACCTGTGGAATTGTGACCTCTGGAACTACACCCTATGGAACTATGACCTGTGGAACTACGCCCTTTGGATCTATGACCTGTGGAACGACGCCCTCTAGAAGTAGGCCCTCTGAAACTATGACCTATGGAATTTTGACCTGTGGAACTATGACCTGTGGACCTATGCCCTCTGGAACTATGACCTGTGGACCTATGCCCTCTGGAACTATGCACTTTGGAACTATGACCTGTGGAACTACGCCCTTTAGAACTAAACCTTTGGAACTATGACCTCTGGAACTACGCCCTCTGGAACTACGCCCTTTGGAACTATGGCCTTTGTAACTACACCCTCTAGAACTACGCCCTTTGGAACTATGACCTGTGGAACTACACCCTTTGGAACTATGACCTGTGGAACTACGCCCTCTGGAAGTTTGACCTTTGGAACTATGCCCTCTAGAACTACGCCCTTTGGAACTATGACCTGTGGAACTACGCCCTCTGGAACTACGCCTCTGGAAATATGGCCTTTACAACTACACCCTCTCGAGCTATGCTTTGGAACTATGACCCGTGGAACTACGCCCTCTAGAACTATGACCTGTGGAACTATGCCCTCTAAAAATATGCCCCTTGGAACTATGACCTGTGGAATTGTGACCTCTGGAACTACGCCCTGTGGAACTATGCCCTCTGGAACTATGACCTCTGGAACTACGTCCTTTGGAACTACACCCTTTGGAACTATGGCCTGTGGAACTACACCCTCTGGAACTACGCCTCTGAAACTATGACCTTTGGAACTACACCCTCTGGAACTATTTCCTTTAAAACTATGACTTGTGGAACTACGCCCTCTGGAACTATGACCTGTGGAACTACGCCCTCTAGAACTAGGCACTCTGGAATTATGACCTATGGAATTGTGACCTCTGGAACTATTCCCTTTGGAACTATGGCCTCTGGAACTACACCCTCTAGAACTGTGACTTGTGGAACTACGCCCTCTAGAACTAGGCCCTCTGGAACTATGACTTGTGGAATTGTTACCTCTGGAACTACACCCTCTGGAGCTAGGCCCTTTGGAACTATGAACTCTAGAACTACGCCCTATGGAAATATGCCCTTTGGAACTATGAATTGTGGAACTACGCCATCTGGAACTATGCCTCTGGAACTATGACCTCTGGAACTACGCCCTTTGGAACTATGCCCTTTGAAACTATGACCTCTGGAACTACACCTTCTGGAACTACGTCTTCTAGAACTACGCCCTTTGGAACTATGACCTGTGGAACTACGCCCTCTGGAACTATGACCTCTGGAACTATGCCCTTTGAAACTACGCCCTTTAGAACTATGACCTTTGGAACTATGCCCTCTTGAACTATGACTTGTGGAACTACGCCCTCTAGAACTAGGCCCTTTGGAACTATGACCTCTGGAATTGTGACCTTTGGAACTACGCCCTATGGAACTATGCCTTGTAGTTACAGAAGGCATAGTTCCAAGGGCGTAGTTCTAGAGGGCGTAGTTCCAGAGGGCATAGTTCCAGAGGTCATAGTTCCAAAGGGTGTATTTCTAGAGGGCGTAGTTCCATAGGTCATAGTTCTATAGGCATAGTTCTAGAGGGCGTAGTTCCAGAGGTCATAGTTCCAAAGGGCGTAGTTCCAGAGGGCGTAGTTCCAGAGGTCATAGTTCCAGAGGGCGTAGTTCCATAGGTCATAGTTCCACATGTCACAATTCCACAGGTCATAGTTCCAGAGGGTGTAGTTCCAGAGGTCATAGGTCCAAAGGGCGTATTTCCAAAGGGCATATTTCCAGAGGTCATAGTTCCAAAGGGTGTAGTTCTAGAGGGTGTAGTTCCAAAGGTGATAGTTCCAGAGGCGTAGTTCCAGAGGGCGTATGACCTCTAGAACTATGACCTGTGGAATTGTGACCTGTGGAACTATGACCTGTTGAAGTACGCCCTCTGGAACTATGACCTGTGGAACTATGCTCTTTGGAACTATGACCTGTGAAACTACGCCCTCTAGAACTAGGCCCTCTGGAACTATGACCTGTGGAATTGTGACCTGTGGAACTATGACCCATGGAACTATGACCTCTGGAACTACACCCTCTAGAACTACGCCCTTTGGAACAATGACCTCTGGAACTACGCCATCTGGAACTATGACCTATGTAATTGTGACCCGTGGAACTATGACCTGTGGAACTATGCCCTCTGGAACTATGACCTATGGAACTACACCCTATGGAACTACGCCATTTGGAACTATGACCTATGGAACTACGCCTTCTGGAACTATGACCTGTGGAACTACGCCCTATGGAACTATGACCTCTGGAACTACGCCCTATGGAACTATATCCTCTAGAAATATGACCTTTGGAACTACTCCCTCTGAAACTATGACCTTTGGAACTAAGACCTATGGAACTGTGACCTGTGGAACTATGACCTATGGAACTATGACCTTTGAAACTATGCCCTCTTGAACTATGCCCTCTGCAACTATGACCTCTGGAACTATGACCTATAAAACTACCTATGGAACTATGACCTCTAGAACTACACCCTATGGAACTATGACCTGTGGAATGAACCCAAGAACTATGACTTGTGGAACTACGACCTATGGAGGGCGTAGTTCCATAGGTCATATTTTCAGAGGGCATAGTTCCAAAGGTCATAGTTCCAAAGGGCATAGTTCTAGAGGGCGTAGTTGCATAGTTCATAGTTCCAGACGCGTAGTTGAAGAGGGCGTAGTTCCACAGGTCAAAGTTCCAAAGGGAGTAGTTCCAGAGGGCGTAGTTCCAGAGGTCATAGTTCCAGAGGGCGTAGTTCCACAGGTCATAGTTCCACAGGTCACAATTCCACAGGTCATAGTTCTAGAGGGCATACTTCCAGAGGTCATAGTTCAAAAGGGCGTACTTCCAGAGAGTGTAGTTACAGAGGTTATAGTTCCAGAGGGCATAGTTCCAAAGGTCATAGTTCCAGAGGCGTAGTTCTAGAGGGAGTAGTTCCACAGGTCATAGTTCCAAAGGGCGTAGTTCTAGAGGGCGTAGTTCCAGAGGTCATAGTTTCAGAGGGCGTAGTTTCACAGGTCATAGTTCCACAGGTTACAATTCCATAGATCATAGTTCAAGAGGGCATAGTTCTAGAGGTCATAGTTCCAAAGGGCGTAGTTCCAGAGGTCATAGTTCCAAAGGGCGTAGTTCCAGAGGGCGTAGTTCCAGAGATCATAGTTCTAGAGGGCATAGTTCCATAAGTCATAGTTCCACAGGTCACAATTCCACAAGTCATAGTTATAGAGGACCTAGTTCTAGAGGGCGTAGTTCCACAGGTCATATTTCCAGAGGGCGTAGTTCCATAGGTCATAGTTCCAGAGGGCATACTTCCACAGGTCATAGTTCCACAGGTCACAATTCCACAGGTCACAATTCCACAGGTCATAGTTCCAGAGGTCATATGCCCTCTGGAACTAAGCCTCTATAACTATGACCTTTGGAACTACGACCTCTAGAACTATGCCCTTTGGAACTATGACCTCTGGAACTACGCCCTCTGGAACTATGCCCTTTGGAACTATGACCTCTGGAACTACGCCCTATGGAACTATTACCTGTGGAATTGTGACCCGTGGAACTATGACCTGTGGAACTACACCCTCTGGAACTATGCCCTTTAGAACTACGCCCTCTGGAACTACGACCTGTCGAACTACACCCTCTCGAACTACGCCTCTGGAACTATGACCTTTGGAACTATGCCTTGTGGAACTATGACCTATGGAACTAATCCCTCTAGAACTAGGCCCTCTGGAACTATGACTTGTGGAATTGTGACCTTTGGAACTATGCTCTATGGAACTATGCCCTCTGGAACTATGAACTCTGCAACTACGTCCTCTGGAACTACGCTCTTTGGAACTATGACTTGTGGAACTATGCCCTCTAGAACTACGCCTTTGAAACTATGACCTCTGGAACTACGCCCTCTAGAACTATGCCCTTTGGAACTATGGCCTCTCAAACAATGTCCTCTGGAACTATGACCTGTAGAACTATGCCCTCTAGAACTAGGTCCTCTCGAACTATGACATGTGGAATTGTGACCTCTGGAACTACGCCCTTTGGAACTATGACTAGTGGAACTATGCCCTCTAGAACTATGACCTGTGGAACTATGCCCTCTAGAACTAGGCCCTCTGGACCTATGACATATGGAATTGTGACCTCTGGAACTACGCCCTTTCAAACTATGACCTCTGGAACTATGCCCTCTGGAACTACTCCCTTTGGAACTATGACCTATGGAACTACGCCCTCTGGAACTACACCTCTAGAAATATGACCTATGGAACTACGCCCTTTAGAACTATGATTTGTGGAACTACGCCCTCTGCAACTATGACCTGTGGAACTACGCCCTCTAGAACTAGGCCCTTTGGAACTATGACCCGTGGAATTGTGACCTCTGGAACTACGCCCTTTGGAACTATGACCTCTGGAACTATGCCGTCTGGAACTATGACCTGTGGAACTAGGCCCTCTGGAACTATGACCTATGGAATTGTGACCTCTGGAACTACGCCCTGTGGAACTACACCCTCTGGAACTATGACCTGCGGAACTACGCCCTTTGGATCTATGACCCGTGGAATGACACCCTCTAGAAGTAGGCCCTCTGAAACTATGGCCTGTGGAATTTTGACCTGTGGAACTATGACTTGTGGAACTACGCCCTCTGGAACTATGACTTGTGGAACTATGCCCTTTGGAACTATGACCTGTGGAACTACACCCTTTAGAACTATGCCTCTAGAACTACGCCCTTTGGAACTATGACCTCTGTAATTATGCCCTCTGGAACTATGACTTCTGGAACTACACTCTCTAGAACTATGACCTGTGGAACTATGATCTGTGGAACTACGCTCTCTGGAACTATGACCTCTAGAACTATGCCTTCTGGAACTACACCCTTTGGAACTAGGACCTGTGGAACTACGCCCTATGGAACTATGGGCTCTGCAATTACGCCCTCTGGAACTATGCTCTTTGGAACTATGACCTCTGGAACCACGCCCTCTGGAACAATGACCTATGGAACTAAGCCCTATAGAACTAGGCCCTCTGGAACTATGACCTGTGGAATTGTGACCTTTGGAACTACGCTCTATGGAACTACACCCTCTAGAACTATGAACTCTGCAACTACATCCTATGGAACTATGCCCTTTGGAACTATGCCCTGTGGAATTACACCCTCTGGAACTACGCCTTTGAAACTAGGCCCTTTGGAACTATGACATGTGGAATTGTGACCTCTGGAACTATGCCCTTTGGAACTATGACCTCTGGAACTACACCCTCTGGAACTGTGACCTGTGGAACTACGCCCTCTAGAACTAGGCCCTATGGAACTATGACTTGTGGAATTGTTACCTCTGGAACTACACCCTCTGGAACTAGGCCCTTTGGAACTATGACCTCTGGAACTATGCCCTATGTAAATATGCCCTTTGGTACTATGACCTATGGAACTACGCCATTTGGAACTATGCCTCTGGAACTATGACCTCCAGAACTACGCTCTCTGGAACTATGCCCTCTGGAACTACGACCTCTGGAACTACGCTTTCTGGAACTACGTCCTTTGGAACTATGACCTGTGGAACTATGCCCTTTGGAACTGTGCCTCTGAAACTATGACCTCTGGGACTACGCCCTATGGAACTACGCCCTTTGAAACTATGACCTTTGGAACTATGCCCTCTGGAACTATGACTTGTGGAAATATGCCCTCTAGAACTAGGCCCTTTGGAACTATGACCTCTGGAATTGTGACTTTTGGAACTACACCCTGTGGAACTACACCCTCTGGAACTATGACCTCTGGAACTACGCCCTCTAGATCTATGACCTGTGGAATGACCCCAAGAACTATGACCTCTGGAACTACGACCTTTGGAACTATGCCCTTTGGAACTATGAACTGTGGAACTACGCCCTCTGGAACTATGACCTGTGGAATGAACCCAAGAACTGTGACCCATGGAACTACAACCTTTGGAACTACGCCCTCTGGAACTATGACTTGTGGAACTATGACCTTTGGAGATACGTCCTCTAGAGCTATGACATGTGGAATGACCCCAGGAACTATGACTTCTGGAACTACACCCTCTAGAGCTATGACCTCTAGAACTACGCCCCCTAGAACTATGACCTCTAGAACTATGACCCATGGAACTATGACCTATGGAATAGTGACCTATGGAGCTACATCCTCTAGAACTATGACCTCTAGAACTACGTCCTCTGGAACTATGACCTATGGAATTGTGACCTATGGAGCTATGTCCTATAGAACTATGACCTCTGGAACTATGTCGTCTAGAACTACGACCTCTGGAACTATGACCTTTGGAACTATGACCAATGGAACTATGACTTGTGGAACTGTGACCTGTGGAACTATGACCTATGGAACTATGCCCTCTGGAACTATGACCTCTGGAAATATGACCTGTGGAAATACGCCCTCTGGAACTATGACTCGTGAAACTATGACCTGTGGAACTATGCCCTATGGAACTATGCCCTGTGGAACTATGACCTGTGGAATTGTGACCTGTGGAACTGTGACCCCTGGAACTATGACCTCTTGAACTACGCCCTCTGGAACTATGACCTTTGGAACTATGACCTTTAGAACTACCTATGGAACTATGACCTCTGGAACTACACCCTATGGAACTATGACCTTTGGAATGACCCCAAGAACTATGACCTGTGGAACTATGCCCTTTGGAACTATGACCTGTGGAACTACACCCTTTGGAACTATGACCTGTGGAATGACCCCAAGAACTAGCTTGGAGGCGCAGTGGCGACGACGGCCAGGCCTCCTAACACTTGCACCAGGTTAGCAATCGATTTCTTCTCGTAATCTTGGAATTGTTCAAGTGACTTGAGAGTGGCATGGTCGAGATCTCTTGCTAATTCTAAATGCAAAGGAGATGCTTTTAGAGTAGAGGATGAGCTTGATAACGAAGAGGATGAAGGAGTGGTTTTACCGTGTTCTTGAATTTGCATGGTGCCGCCGAATTTTCCATCTCTGGAAGCCTGGAGCGAAGCGACTGGGCGTGGCTCCGGGATACTCCCACTCAAACACTTCAAGTACATTATGTATTTTCGTAAACATCAACTTAATTAATAAATTGACAAGATATAAATGTTTTCTGTAAATGCTAGTTTTTTTAATCTGAATATTATGAAGTGGAAATTAGAATATTAAGAGGCATACCTACAAATGGATTTCACAAACCACTGATGGAGTTGAGTAGTCCAATGCATGCGGGTTGTCTTGATGTTGTTTATGTCAATGTCTTTGATAACCTAGCAATTGTTGTGCTTTGGTTTCTTGGACTCGCCCAAGACTCTGTCTTGATGTTGTTTATGTCTATGTCTTTGATAACCTGACAATTGTTGTGCTTTGGTTTCTTGGTTTTTTTATTGGTACTTATTCGATTCTTCAAAATTCTACAATCGGTCCTTGGGTCTATGAGTTCGTCATCACTTCTTCATATACTCTTGATTCTCCTTCGTGCTCACTATCTTTGTGATGTATTGATACTTAGTCATTTTTTGAGATCTCTTGTGTTGATGTTGTAGATGAGATGGCTTCCACATGGACGTCTTCTTCATATACACTGGATGACATGGCATCGGTATGTGTCTTGACACGTGGCATCACTAACATGGACTTCCTCTGATGTGGCATTCATTTGACTGGACACGTGGCATTGATGAGGTTACTATCATGGCACTTATGTGGTTGATTTGGCCCACCAAGTATCAAACCCAAATCTTTGATCTTAACCGTTGATCTATGGAAACGAATAGTCGATATTTAACAAACTTCGGTTTCATAGTTCTCCACACCAAAAGTTGGCACCTTGCACATAGTTTCATGATTCTTCTATTCACTTTCAAGCTACATAAAGGTGATTTTGCAATATAAACCTTTCAAAGTTAATTCTCCTTATGCATGTGTGATATATATATTTCGCGGACATGCTTCTAATGTGCCTTAAGAATTTTACTTCGACTCCCTCACCAGACTTATTGTCACTCAGGTTTGTATCTTGTTGAGCTTCTAACTATGATCGTTCATTTTCTCACCACAAATGCTTAGCCACATCTCCCTCCCATGCACAAAACTTATTCCTTTGTGTCATTGAGATTTAGGAAGTTGTAATTACTTTACCATAGAACGCTTTACCTTCTAGATCTCGTCCTGCTTCATATTGACTATTGACAGAACCTCATCCACACACAAAACATTATTTTCTTCTTCTGCTTGGTTTGATTTTCAGTAAGGACACTTCCTTTTCTGTTTGGTCCAATTCTCTCTGTTCTTCATAGTCGTGCATAGTCATATTTGCACATAGAGGCCCATCAATGTACAAGGGCATTCTTCCTTGGTGCGAATCACAGAATGAGACACTTCTCCTTAGCACAAAATCTCTTTGACATCAATGAAAACATGATTTCCAACAAGTTTCATTGGACATTTTTCATTGTCTGTTGAGTGCCTATGCAAACATGCCTTGTGTCAGTGTAGTTGGTTCCTGTCCATTTCGATGAATACTTATTGACCTTACTCCACTGCCCTGTTGCACCACCTTTGCACCACCACGCTTATCCTTCCTCTTTTCACTGCATCTTTTCATATTACATTACACCTAATTATATTTTCCCCATACTAACATATATTTCCCAGTTGTGTTGGATCTTCTGCGAGTCTGTCATTGCCCAATAGATCGATTCATGCCTTAGGGGACTGGGAGTGGGTGTTGTGAGATTATACTGGTCAACCATCTTTGCATATCTAGGAATCCCTCCTGCCATGCCCACATTCATTATAGTCAATGTGGGAACAGGTTTTACATTGATTATGTATGTAGTTAATCCTATGGCATATCGGTTTAATGCTTATAATGCGAAAGCCTTTCCTATTTTTTCCAAGGATCTCTTCACCTCTATGAGAGAAATATTGAACATCTCTAAGATAGTGGATTCCCATTTTCTCTTAGATTTACAAGCCTATAAGGAGTATGGCTTTACCAACCTTTGTGATATCTCCCATGATTTATTTGCACAAGTCTTTACCAACCTTTTTGTAACTACCACTCAATGTCAAGTACTCAATCACTTTCTTATGATAGTCATCAAATCCATAATAATAGTGGCACTCCCTTTATCTACCTTCATAACCATTATGTTTTTGTTAGTGTGTAGGTTTCTTAAAGCCCTAGATTCATCTTCTTTGATGTTGGACTTTGGTGGTTTATCTTTCTTCAAGACCACAACACACTCTTGTCTAAGTTCTTTTGCTTCAACTTCTAGAAAATATTTGATGGAGTCTTCAAGCACCCTACTAACATTAATAAGGATAATGGTTGGAGATTGAGAAAAATTTAACGCCCCATCATAAACTGTATTAAAAACAAGGGAAACACTATTGTAAATAATATTAATACACCTAGTTTGAATCAAATTGACATGATTCAAACTATTTTTAATCTTTATGTTTTTATTGCATTTTTAAATATTACCAATTTTTTATTTTATTGAACACATCCTCATTTATAATGTTTCTACATAGTAAAGATGAGGAGGGGACTAACACAATGAACTTTTCATATCAAATACATTTCATTTCCTTATTATACTTTTCTATAAAATGTTATATAGAAAGTTGACATTTCCCTTACACCTTAAACTTTACAACTTTAATACAACGACTATTAAGATTTATCCATTTCCAAAAAAACAAAGATTAAAAAAAAATAAAAAAACAAAAAAAACTTAAATACCATTTATATTTCAACATAGAGCTTGAAAGCTCTTTTACAACTTTAATATGACCAGGGTTAGGGTTTATCCCTTTTCAAAGAAAGGGATATAAAAAACTTATATGCCATTTATCTTTTAACATACAATTTGAAAGGTATTATACACGTGGAAAGAAAAACATCAAACTTGAAAGCCATTATGCAGACGGATATTTATATTTTAACCTGGAACTTGAAAGCTTATGTACACATCGAACTTGAAAGTCACTATATTCATGGATATCTATTTTTTATTACTGAAAGTTCTAAAACTCATACAAACGAATTTTCCCAGCTTCGATATTGAAATCCATAAGCAAAGGTATCACCCAAGCGAGAGTAAGTAGCAAAGATAATGAAACTCAGTCTCTAATACGTGATATAAATACTTAACCAAAACACATGTTGGAATACTCAATCCTTAACCAAAACCCTGCAATCATATTTGAAGACTGTTGCTGGAAAACTCAATCCTTAACCAAAACCCCGCAATCATATTTGAAGACTGTTGCTGGAATACTCAATCCTTAACCAAAATCCTGCAATCATATTTGAAGACTGTTGGCCTATATTTCTATCGGTGGAGGCGGCAGAATCGACTGGACATAGGGTTTATTAGGGCTTCCCACGGGAGATCTCGGAATAAGTGGTGGACGCCTCAGGGGTGTTATTCTTCTCTCCCAACCTTCCCTTGATCCCTCTTCTGCAAGTAAACAGCTCATGTAAAAAATCATTAAGGGAGATTTAGAAAGACATTGTTAGAAGATGCAGGAAAACTAATATGATTTCGCGTTGGCACTGAATATCATCGAACCTGTCGGTGGTGGAAAATAGTGATCTCTTTGATTCTTTTAGTTATTTTTTTTGGATTTTTATGTCTAAAGGTGTATACTTATTGACAATGTATATTTAATATGTTTTTAGTATTTAATCAGTTTTGTATGGACAAGATTAAATATTGTTGGAATATTCTTAGTCGTCCCAATAAATCAATGGTTGCGATTTCAACCACTAACTTCCTCACCTATTATAAAGACATCCGTTTACATGTTTATTTTTTTACTTTTACTTAATCATATTTAAAATTTACCATGATAGCTCGCTGATTGCCACCTCTGAGTGATTAACGTTTCATTTTTTAAAAAACCCAAATTTACCAACCACTATTTTTACTCCAACTATTATTTACTGAGCCGGATTTTCCTGCCTGGAGCTCTTACAGCGTCGTCTTACCACGTCGATTATTTAATGTACAGAGTTCTGCGGTTATTTAATGCCCAAGACTCGATTATTTCGACATAGTGACTTACCACGTCGATTATTTAATGTACAAGGTTCTGCGGTTATTTAATACCCAAGAGTCGCTGTGCTATTCCACACTACAGTTATCTAATCGTTGGCATCCTTATCTCACCAATGCTTCTAGGTTCTGCTTGGATTCATGTCTGCAATCACTGCGCATGATCCGTCCCAATCATTACGCACTACCTGGAAACCAGTGGTTTCGCTCAACTATCTGTTTGGTAATCACTTGAGTGGCAGCATTCGCCCTTCCCTCTTCAATTGCACGAGGCTTCAAGTGATCGATTTTGGGAGAGACCAGCTCAGCGGAGTAGCGCCCATGGAGTTGGGTAAGTTATGATTCCTTGAGAAGAAGGAAGCATCCTCGCATCCATCGACAAAGATACAAGTTGTTGTGCTGTCCCGTATGTAGTAGCAATTTTGAATTGCCTTATCCCATAATGAGGCTTCATTTTTTTATCAGCGGATTTTGCCTTTCGATTGGGATCAATGTCGCCACTGCCAGCATCTGTAATTTTTAACCTTTTCACTCCTAGCTACCAATTCCACCAACAGATTCAAAGGCATTTTATTCCTTTTATTCTTTTAACCGCTCTCAGCTTTGGCCTTTCTCTTAGCCACCAATGCTTCCAGAATCTTTTTTGGGTCTTCAGGCATGGTTGCAATAACGTTATATCCCTATTCGCTAACAGATGGCTTGGTACGTTGAAATTGAGCTTGAATTGTTTAGATATTCACTGCGGAGACGAAATCTGCACACAACAACTTGAAGCTATCTTCTGGCCGAAGAGAAAAAATACCAAAACGCCAGATTCTGTTCATCTAGTGACCGCCGCCATACTCAGATATCTATAACCTTTTCCAAAGCTCCAGGGAACGAGTACGGATGAGACAACACATTTCCTCCTGAGCGCTTTGGTTTTCCAAGAGTGGTTATTTGTGTTAGGGTATCCTTAACCTTTGCTTGCACGCACTAATTGAAACAAAGGTATTCAACCTTCAAATTTTTTTCCCTGCATCATTTATCCCATATTCAATCTACACAAAAATATATTCTTGTTTATGTTCAAATTTGTCCATATCATAAATAAATGAAATGAGGTTAGCTTTATTAGGTTTTGAGGTTTGAAGTGTTTGGTGACTACAATCATTTTGTCAAATCCAAAACTTGAGGTTGAGGCACGTTTATCTCTCCATTTGAAAACACTTTGTTAAATCCTTGAGGCATGTTTATCTCTCTATTTGAAAACACTTTGTCAAATTCAAAAACTTGAGCTTGAAGCATGCTTAAATCTCCATTTGAAAACACTTTGTCAAATCCAAAACTTGAGCTTGAAGCATGCTTAAATCTCCATTTGAAAACATTTTGTCAAAACAACTTGAGGCATATGCTTATGTCTCCGTTTGAAAAGAACACTTTGTCAAATCAACTTGAGGCATGCTTATCTAATGAACACTTTGTCAAATCAACACTTTGTTAAATCAACTTGAGGCATGCTTATCTAATGAACACTTTGTCAAATCAACTTGAGGCATGTTCATCTCTCCATTTGTCAAATCAACTTA
>ML778632.1:55112-80381 GCA_009831015.1 Picea engelmannii
CGGTACTTTCTGAGCTTCATGCTACACCCACAGCGGGGCACTCAGGGTTCACCAAAACATATGACCGAGTCAAACGTTCTTTTTTCTGGGAGGGTATGAAACAGGACATCCGTAAGTTTGTGGATGAATGTGAGGTATGTCAACACAACAAGGGAGAAACAGTCAAATCTCCAGGCACCCTCCAACCGCTTCCAATTCCCCCTGCTATTTGGAAGGATATCTCTATGGACTTTATTACATGCTTACCCAAATCAGGGAATAAATCAGTCATAATGGTGGTTGTTGATCGCCTTTCCAAGTATGCTCATTTTTGTTCTCTTCACCACCCATTTACTGCATCCATAGTGGCTCAAACTTTTATGGATAAGGTCTTCAAGCTTCATGGCCTGCCCAACTCTATTGTTTCTGATTGAGACCCAACTTTCACAAGCAACTTTTGGCAAGAACTGTTCAAGCTACAAGGTACCCAATTGCATCTTAGCTCAGCTTATCATCCCTAGAAAGATGGTCAAACGGAAGTCGTCAACAAGTTTTTGGAAACATATCTGAGGTGCTTTGCCTCTGAAAAACAACACCAGTGGGCTCAATGGTTACCCCTCACCGAATGGTGGTACAACACTACCTACCATACAGCCACTCGCATGACTCCTTTTGAAGTTGTGTATGGACAGAAGCCACCATCAGTTCTCTCATACTTACCGGGTACCTCGAAGGTCCATGCGGTTGACCAAACACTTACAGTTCGAGAGGATATCCTTCGTACCCTTAAAGAGAACTTGGTCATGGCCTAGAATAGAATGAAGCAGCAAGCAAATCAAGGTCGCTCTGAACGTCAATTTGCCGAAGGGGATCAGGTGTTTCTGAAACTGCAACCATATAAGAAAACTTCCCTCAAGGCAGAGCAGTGTCAGAAGCTAGCACCCAAATTTTATGGCCCTTACACAGTTCTCAAGCGTGTGGGACAAGTCACATATCAGTTAGCTCTGCCCAGTCAGTCGAAGCTACATCCTGTTTTTCATGTTTCATGCTTGAAGAAGGTGATTGGAACCAGGTTCCAAATTCAAACCAACCTTCCAGAGTTAGCTGAAGAAGGATCCATTTGGCTACAACCAGAAGCAGTTTTGGACCAGCGTGAGCATCGCCTGCGTCAGAGAACCATCAAGGAAGTGCTAGTACAGTGGAAAGATATGACTCCAACAGATGCCACTTGGGAACCATCTACCATTCTGCAGCAGTTTCCACATCTCAAGCCTTGAGGACAAGGTTGTTTTTAAGGGGGCAGACATGTTAAGGTCCTAACCCGCCCATAGGTAGATCAATGTATTCGGATGTAATAAAGGTCAATATTAATAATACCTTTCAATAAAATATAATAAAGCGGATGTAAGAAGACCTAATAGAAGCTTCCGCTTCTAGAAGGATCTTCCTCTAGATGCTTCTCTTAATAGACATATTTAGTATAAATAAGGGGCGAGGGTATGTGAACCCTAGCTTGGAGATTATTGTAACAGAGCATTTCTCGACTGGAGGTTGCCCCCTTGAAGAGGCTGTGAACATTGCTATCTTATCAAAGTGTTGTTTCTGTTGCTATTTCGTATATCATTTCTGTCTATTGTGAAGATTATGATGGATATTTTATTGCTATTCTATCATTTCTAGCATTTCATTTTTGTTCTGCAAATTTTATATATCTGGTATCTTGCAAATCTTAAATGATATATTTATGATAAAGTTGAAGTTTATATATTGTGACTGAAAGTGTTAAAAAGTGCTCATACTGATTCACCCCCCAACTATCAGTATTCCAAGAATTGGTACCAGAGCAGGTCTTTTAGAAAACAGTCTAATTGATGGAAGGAAGATCATGGAGTACCACAATTTGATGGACAAAATTGTTCTTTTTGGAGAAGAAGGATGAACAAATATATACAAGAACATAGATTTGATGTCTGACAAGAAGTAGTAGATGGATACACAACACCTACAACCCCTCCAATAGATAGAGATGGAAAGAAACTTGGCGAAAACAATTTGAAGGCCACAAATGTGATTTTGAATGGCCTAGATCACTCAGTATATGTCAAATTTATGCATTGTGATACAAAAAAGGATATTTGGGACAAACTTCAAAATATTTATGAAGGAAATGCTAAAATAAAGGGGACCAAGCTTCAAACCTAAAGAGACAAGTTTTAACAATTGAAGATGAAGGAAGACGAAGATATTGCAGCTTACTTTCTACGAATTGATGAAATAGTAAATTCCATTAAAGGATTAGGAGAATAAATTAAATAATCAGTAATTGTTCAAAAGGTATTGAGATCTCTTCCAATGAGACTTGATCCTAAAATTTCAGAAGTAGAAGAAAGAGAAGGTATTTCCACGTTGAGCATGGACGAGCTACTTGGGATACTTATAGCCTATTAAATAAGGACAAAGTAGTATAATCCACCCATGAAGGAAGCAGGGTTCAAGGCATCCAAGAAGAGAATGAAGAATAAACAAGAGCCAAAGTCAAAGCCAAGTTGCAACTGTAGTGATGATTCAGATGAATATGAATAAATAGCCAACTTCATAAGAAATATGAAGAGAGGAATTGGCAAGTACAATGGTATGCTTCTCTTAAAATGTTTTAATTTTTGTAAAAATGGTCATTTTTCTACTGAATTTCCTTATGCTAAGTTAGATAGTGATGAACAAGAAATTCCCAAAAAGGAAAAGAAACATCAAAAGGTAAACAAGAAAGGAGATAAAAGAAAATACTTCAAGAAAAATATCTACTCAAGAGAAGACAGTTCCTCATCTGATGAAGATGATGAAAGAGATAGTGACTTAGAAAGAGTACTCTTTATGGATACAAAAACTAAGAAAAGAGCTCCTGAAAACGATGAAGAAGAAGGTGAGGTGGATCTTGAGGAAAAATCAATCAATGCTTTAACTGAGCTGAAGAAAGAAAGGAAGAAAACCAAATCATTCAAAGAAGAAATCATCTCCTTGAAAACCCAACTTGAATAAGGAAAGAGAACGAAAGAAATAATGCAGATCCAGATGATAAATAAAGAAAAAAGCGTGAGAAGCTTGAAAAGGAAGTTGTGTCATTGAGATTTGAATCGAACAATATCAGTAAGAACTTGAAAATTTCGCAAGTGTTAGAAAACGTTCTCAATAGTCAAAGACCATGGATTGATAAATTTGGACTAGGATACAAGAAAGTTAATTTTGAGGAAGGTTCAAGATCCATGACAAAAGAAATAGAACAAAATAGTTATGTAGAAGTTTTCAAAGGAAGGAATCATGGTTAACAAGATTCAGAGAGGAATGAATACAGAAGACCATCTACATTCAAGAAACAAGGAAACTTCAACCATTCTGAAGGAAACAACTAAAGAGAAGATTGTGATCAACCAAGGCAGGAATTCAAAAGGACTACACCACAAAGAAGATCATTCACACAAAGGAATCAAAATTTCTTTTTGGGTCATTGCTTTACATGTAATAATGATCCAGGTGGATATCGGTGGCCACCCACCTATTCCTTTGTCTCACAAAACAACTTTCCACCTTGGCAGATTTTTGGCAGTTTTTCAGGTTCCAAACTTTCGAGGCCGTTTTGAGACCCTAAATGACGTTTTTTGGGATTTGGGGCCCAAGTGACTCCCTAAGGAACTGACTTGGGATAGTTGGAAATTGTTCTTCTTGGTTAGAAATTTCCAACGAGCTATCGTGCACCTAAAACAAAGATCGTATGCAAAAGTTACGACCCTGGGAAGTTGATGTACTAACTTACCCAAACGAGGCCCACATGACTTTTGGCGCTTCATCTCCTAGGGTTCGATTTTTAGATGTCTAGGGTTTTTGACATTCATGTTTATTGTAAAAGGCCTTCAGAGCCTCATTATAACCATTTTCTTGCAAATGAACGCAACCATCACATCTCTTCTTAGAGATAATCCACCACCATTCAAACAAGCTTGTTTTCCGCTGCATTTTACAGTTTCAACTTCTTACCTTATTGAATAGAAAAAGAGTTTTACTATATCTCTGTTATTATGTGTTAAGCATATGTTAATAATATTTAGTCATTTATTTCTACTCATAAAATACAGATCAGTGGTATCAGAGCGATCTTCTCCTTGTCATCTTAATGCATGTCCCCAATGAGGTTAGAGTACACAGAATTGGGTATCGAGCTTATTTCTCTTGAGGAAAAAAGCTATCGCATGCCCAAGCGACCTCTCATGGTAGGAGAAAAAAATATGATGGTATAAGAGATCCCTTCAAAATTTTGCTTGAGGAAGCCCTCACACAACATAGGAATGAGATGATGGATAGTTTTGCGCAAATCCTTCGGTGGCTACCAACAGACGATGCATCTGTTTCGAGCGAAGGCACCGCCCCCTTCAAGGTACAAATAAAATTCAATATTCATGTATTTGAAGTTCATATAGAAGTAGATTCTATAGACAAGTGGTTGAATATACTAGAAGGGTATTTTTCTGTCCATAAATTTTCAAATAGAGAAAATATTACTTTTGCGCTCCTCAAAGTCATTCACCATGTCAAAGATTGGTGGGAAACTTTCTGTGAGCAAAAGGAAACAAAGAAAACCTTATTATTTATAGTTACAACCACTTGGGAATCCTTCAGGGATGCTATTAGGGAACAATACTACCCTGTCGGAAGTTATGACGACTTGTATACAAAATGGACCACACTGCGGTAAGAAAGAGACCAAGTAGTGCCAGATTTCAAAAATATCTTCCATACCTTGCACACCAAGCTGGGTATCAAAGATTTAGAGCGACATATGGTGCTAAAGTATCGTAGTTCTCTACATAGATACATCTAGATCAAAATGGAATTTATGGACATATCATCCTTAGGCGTGGCCTACTAATATGCCATCAAAATTGAGCAGAAGCTCAAACAAAACACGTGGAAATTTGGGCTTGGGAACCCCGCACAGCAAAAGCCAGGAAAGGGTGACCCAAACCCACAAAACAATGGATAGATAAAATATGGACAATATCAGGATAACCAGTCCAAGACACAAGCAAAGAAGGACACTAGAAAGACAAAGAAAGATATCAGGAAGTGGTGCGACTTCCATAAGAGCCCTTGGCATAACACTGTCAACTACCACTCAAAATAGTCACTAGTGGCCGAAGTGAAAGCCTGTGAATTATATGTGGGTTATGCCTATAAGTTAGAACCAGATAGGGAAAGATAGATCATTGATGCAGAACCTAGTGCCACCGTTGCTACCACCAAGCTCCATCCTTGTGAATCAGACGAGCCAAAAGAAGGAGAGTGTGTCTTCCATTCACAGATGTGGGTAAAAGGCACCACACTACACTTCATCATTGATAGCGGTAGCCAAAAGAACCTCATATCAGTAGAGGTCATCAAGTGGTTGGCCTTGCCAACAATGTCGCACCCACAACCCTACACCATTGGATGGCTCCTACAAGGAAGCGATCTTCGTGCCAACCAACAGTACCGACTATCGTACGACATCAATCCCTTAAAAGATGAGGTATTGTGTGATGTTTCTCCTCTCAAAGTTTGTGATGTTCTTTTGGGACAAACTTATTTATGGAAACATCATGTTGTATATGAGTCTAGGACTTGTAGTGTTATTATTACTTTGAATAGGAAATTGTACAGGATACCCAAGGAATTCCCACCTAGTGCTATTTCCTTTATCTCTGCCAAGCAATGCAGGCAGGTCATCAGACGAGGAAGTTTGTATTCTTCGTGATTCACTCTCAGAATGAGAGAAATATCACAACAACATCCAGGGTATCTACGACTAACCTCTCCACACAATAGAAGAAAGTAGATAAGGTTGTCGAAGAATACTCAGATATCTTCTCCTCACCTACCGGGGTAACTCTGCATTGTCAAGTCAAGCACCTCATCAATCTGACCCTCGACGCACCGCTGTCCAATGGGTCAGTCTATCACCACTCTCTTTTATAGAATGGGGAGATCAAGCAACAGATCCAAGAATTTCTCCACAAGGGGCGCATCCGTCCCATCTCATCACCTTGAGGAAGCCCAATCGTGTTGGTACAAAATAAATATGGAACCTAGAAACTTTTCATTGATTACCGGGCTCTGAATAAAATCACAGTTAGAAACCGATACCCGATTCCATGAATCGACGACATCCTTGATCAAATCACAGGGGCCAAATACTTCAGTAAGATTGATCTGAAGTTTGTCTACCACAGGTCCCAATAGAACATATAGATGTGTGGAAGATCGACTTCAAGTGAAAGGAAGGCATTTTTGAATGGTTGGTCGTGCCCTTTGGTTTGGAAAATGCTCCAACCACTTTCATGATGATGATGGATGATATCCTGTGACCATTCACTAATAAATTTGTAGTGGTGTATTTGGATGACATTCTCATTTACATCAAGACTTGGGAAGAACACTTACAACATATTCAATAGGTTCTGCACACCCTGCGGCATCACAAGCTCTATGCCAACTTGGGAAAATTATCCTTTGACATGGACAGGGTCGATTACCTGGGCTACATCATTGATCAACATGGAATACATGCGGATATAGCCAAGATCCAAGTCATCCATGACTGGCCAACCTCAACCACACTCACTGAGCTTCACAGCTTCTTGGGCCTTGCCAATTTCTACCACAAGTTCATGTTGGGATTCTCCCATATTGCATGGGACCTCAACCAAATAACCAAAGGTGGTGGTAAGGAAAAATTTGAGTGGGGCCAGTCCCAACAACAAGAGTTCAATGATTTGAAGAAGCGATTGTGCTCAACCCCAATACTTTCACTACCAGACCTGCATCATCCCTTTGATATTGAGACAAATGCTTCAGACTATGTTGTGGGTGTCATTCTCACTCAACACGGCCACCCCATGGCCTATCATAGTGAGACACTATCAAATGTTGTTCGTAAGTACCCTACTTACAACAAATAAATTTACTCCATTGTGCAAGCCTTCCACCATTAGAGACATTACATTCTTGGGAAGGAGATAGTCATCCAAACTGATCATAAGCCACTGTAGTTCATGCAGACACAAGGAAAATTGCAGAATGACTGCCATAAAAAGTGGTCCACATACTTGCAGTGATTCCACCTCAACATCAAGTATAAAATAGGAAGCACCAACCATGTCACTGATTTCCTTAGAAGACCACCAGTCATGACACTCACCATGGTGCTAGACTCTTATGGCCATGAGACCTCTATATGGCCCCAAGTCTATGAGATAGACCCAGACTTTTCCACCACCTACCAAATGTTGGATGCAAACACAGTTGTCGATAATTTCCATCTTCAGGATGGGTTGTTGTGTCATCTAGGTCATATCTACATTCTATCAAGCAAGCGAGCAAAGATGATATTGGAAGCCCACTATAGTCGGGTGGTAGGACACTTCAGCATCAAAAATACAGTGGCAATGCTACAAAAACATTTCTATTGGCCAAAACTTTGATAGGAGGTCAACAAGTATATTAGGTCCTACACTACCTGCACTATTGCCAAACCGACCACTAAGAAGCAAGGTCTTTACACCCCTCTTCCTACTCCTGACATGCCATGGGAATCCATCTCAATGGACTACATGTAGGGCCTCCCATCCACCAAGCGAGGAAATGACTGTGTTTTTGTGGTTGTTGATCACTTTTCTAGGATGGCGATTCTAGTTGCCTGCAAGAAGAGCATCACAGCAGAGGCCACTGCCAAGCTCTTCTTTGAACGAGTCTGGGTACATTTTGGAATCCCACAAACCATTGTATCATATCGAGACAATCGATTTCTCAACACATTCTGGTCAAGCCTCTGCTAACTGCTAAACACCAAGCTTACCAAATCCACGACCTTCCACCCCTAGATAGATGGCCAAACCGAGGTCGTAAAACGAATGATTGTGCATATCCTACGCATGTATAATTACAAGAACCCTCACACATGGGATGCGATTCTTCCCTATGTCCATCATAGCTACAACTGAGCCCTGCATAGCGCAACCAACCACAACCCCTTTCAGGTGGGGTTGGGATTCCAGCCATTGGGTCCCATAGATGTTGCACTTCCACTTGCAGCCACCTAAACCAACTCATATCCTGCTCCAAATGAAGATGAAAAATCTACCCAGTTCATTAAGTGGATCCAACACATTTTCCAATAGGTTCATGATATCCTACGAAACTCTAATGGAAAGTACAAGAAACGCCATGATCAACATCGGGTGCCACATAAGTTTCAGGTGGGCGACAAATTCTTGTTGCATTTGTAGAAAGAATTCCTTACAGGACCCCATTGGAAGCTTCAACCATTCTGTTATGGTCCATAAACCATCACCAAGGCTGCGGGGGATAATTATTTTGAGCTCAACATTCCTCCTTTCCTTGGCTTCCAGCTAGTGTTCAATTGGATCTCCTTCGGTCTTATTTCCCACCATTATTGGACACCTCAGAAGTAGTAGCACAATTGACACCAGCATATCTCAACCCCGACTTCATACAACAAGAATATAGTGATCATATTATGGACACACATATCAAGGGCACTCGACAACAAAGAATCCATCTTTATTGAGTCGTCAAAGTAGGGGAACTCTTGCACCAAGGCAAGTGGCTCACCCGGAGCCAAATTCAATAGAAATTTCATCATCTGATGGGGGAAATCAACGCAATGGAGACCATTGATTTCTAAGGAGGGATTATTGATCCAGGTGGATATCGGTGGCCACCCACCTATTCCTCTGACTCGAAAAACATCTTTCCACTTGGCAGTTTTTCGACAGTTTTTCGGGTTCCAATCTTTTGGGGCTATTTTGAGGCCCTAAACGACGTTTTTGGGATTTGGGGCCCAAGCGACTGCTGATGGCTTTGGGTTGGACCAATCGAAAATTTTTCTTCCCAGTTAGACCTTTCCAACGGGCTATCATGCGCTTAAAACAAAGAGAGTATGCAAAAGTTATGACCCAAGGAAGTTGATGTACTAACTTACCCAAATGAGGCCCACATGAATTTTGGCACTTCATCTCCTAGGGTTAGGTTTTTCGTTGTCTAGGGTTTTTGAAATTCATTTTTATTGTAAAATGCATTCAAAGCCTCATTGTAACCATCTTCTTGAGAATGAGCACATTCGTCACATCTCTTCTTAGAGATAGGCCTCCACCATTCCAACAAGCTTGTTTTCCACTGCATTTTATAGTTTCATCTTATTACCTTATTGAATAGAAAACTTGTTTTACTGTATCTTTGTTATTCTGTGTTAAGCATTTGTTAATAATATGTAGTCATTTCACTCTTCTCATAAAATCTGGATCAACTAACTTTAGACATAAATTTTTATATTGCAGAGCGTATGAAAGAAATTTTCAAGAAAGAGGTGCTTATGTGGCCTCCTACAACACTAAATGTTGTAAATTCCACAACTATGGAAACATAGCTCATTATTGTAGAAGTGTGATAGATCCTTCCATGAAGTAAAACATTGATGAAATATACAATTTGATCCAAGAGGATCTCGATGGCTACCCACCTATTCCAACTGGCTCAAAACAAATTATTGGCAACTTACTAGTTTTAACACTTTTTCAGGTCCCAAACTTCTGGGGCCATTTTGAGGGCACAAACATTCTTTTTTTCATGATTGAGAACCTCAATTAAATATAAAGTCTTTTATTGATCCCCCTAAATGAATCTCCTCATCAATACCTTTCCAACGAATTATTTTTCACCCTAAATGGAGATCGTATGCAAAAGTTACAACCCCAGGAAGTTGATGTACTAACTTACCATAATGGGGCCCACATGACTTTTGGTGCTTCATATCCTAGGGTTAGGTTTTTGAATTTATAGGATTTTGGCATTCATATTTATTCTAAAAAGGCCTTCAGACCCTCATGGTACTCATCTTCTTGCGAATGAGCGTAGTTGTCCCATCTCTTCTCAGAGATAAGCTGCCACCATTCTAGTAAACCTGTTTTTAGTCTGCATTTTACAGTTTTCAACATATTTCTTATTTAATGGAATTAAAGTTTTACTGTATCTCTATTATTGTTAACTGTGTCTCTATGTTAATATTATAAATCTGTGTTTTCATTTCATTCCGCTCATAAATATGAATCAGTGGTATCAAAACGGTCTTCTCCTTGTCGCTTTTTAGTGCATGTCCCCGATGCAGTCATGGTATAGAGAGTTGGGTATCAACTTGTTTCTCTTGAGGAAACATTCTCTCGCATACCCAAGAAACCATCCATTGTAGGAGAAAATAAATATGAAGGGACATGCGATCCTTTCAAAAAATTTCTCGAGGAAGCCCTTGAGTGACAAAGGAACGAGATGATGTACAACTTTGCACAAATCCTTCGATGACTGTTGACAAGTAATACATCCACCTCAAGTAGAGGCGTCTCCCCCTTCAAGGTATAGATCAATTTTTATATTCCTATATTTGAAGGTCAAATAGATGCAGATGCCATAGATAAATGGTTAAACCTTCTAAACATGTATTTTCTTGTCCACAACTTTTCTGATAGAGAAAATATTACATGTGTGCTCCTCAAGGCTGTCCCCCATGTGAAAGATTGGTTAGATACTTTCTGTGAGCAAAAGGAAATAGAGGGATCCAAATTATTTGCAGTTACACCCACTTGGAGTTCCTTCAGGGATTCTACTAAGAAACAATACTACCCTGTTGGAAGTTATGATGACTTGTATACAATATGGACCACACTACGACATGAAAGAGACCAAACAATGTCAGAGTTCACCAATGTCTTCCATACCTTGCGCACCAAGATGGGTATAAAATATTTTGAGTGATATATGGTGCTCAAGTACCACAGTGGTCTACATAGATACATCCAGAAAAAATGAAGTTTTTGGACATCTCATCCTTTGGTGCCGCCTATCGATATTTCATCAAAATTGAGCAGAAGCTTAAACAAAAGACGCGATAGTTTGGGTCTAGGAACCCCTCACAGGAAAAGGAGGCAAAGGGAATCCCAAAACTACAGAACAAAGGATAGAGAAAATATGGAAACCTTAGGACCACTAGTCTAAGCCATAAACAAATAAGGACAATCAGAAGAAGAAGAAAGATACTGGGAAGTGGTGTGACTTCCATAAGATCCCCTGACATAACATTGTTGATTTCCACTCAAATAAGTAATTAGTAGTTGAGGTGAAAGCCTAAGAATTAGATGTGGGTATGACTCTGAGTTAGAATTAGAAAAGGGGAGACAAATCATTGATGTGGAAGCCAGTGCCACCGTTGCTACCACCAACATCCATCTCGGTGAACCTGATGAGCCAGAGGAAGGTGAGCGCCTCTTTCATTCATAGATGTGGGTGAAAGGAACTCCGTTACAATTCATCATTGATCGAGGTAGCCAGAAGAACCTCATCTCATCATAGGATGTCAAGTGGCTAACCCTGTCGAAAACACCACACCCGCAACCCTACACCATCAGTTGGCTCCGTCAAGGAACAAATCTTCATGTTAGCCAACAATTTCTCTTTTCATATGACATCAAGCTAGTCAAAGATGAGGTATTGTGTGATGTTTCTCCCCTTGAAGTTTGTGATGTTCTTTTGGGTCAACCTTATTTATGGAAATGTCATGTTTTATATGAGTCTAGACCTCGTAGTGTTATTATTATTTTGAAAAGGAAATTGTACAAGATACCCAAGGTATTCCCACCTAGTGTTATTTCCTTGATCTTTGCCAAGCAATGCATGAAGGTAATTTCTCAGACCGAGAATTTTGTTTTCTTATTGATTCACTCTAAGAGTGAGTGAAAGGTTGCAGCCACATCTATGGCCTCCACGTCCGACCTATCCACGCAGTGGAAGCAAGTGGATAAGGTTGTGGAAGAATACAAAAACATCTTCTCATCATCTACTGGGGTACCTCTACACTGTCAATTCAAGTATCCCATCGATATGACCCCCAATGCACCGCTACCCAATTGGGCCAGTCTATCACTGCTCTTTTCTAGAAAATGAGGAGATCAACCATCAGATCCAAGAACTACTCCACAAGGGGTAGGTATGACCCAACTCATCACCTTGTAGAAGCCCAATAGTGCTGGTGCATAAGAAAGATGGGACTTGGAGACTCTGTATTGATTATCGAGCCTTAAATAAAATGACATTCAAGAATTGATACTTGATTCCCCGAATCGATGATCTCCTTGATCAACTCAAGGGGGTCAAATAATTCGGTAAGATTGATATGAATTATGGCTACCATCAAGTCCTAATAGAGAAAATAGATGTATGGAAAACTACCTTCAAGTCAAAACAAGGTCTTTTTGAATGGCTGGTCATGCCCTTTGGTTTGACAAATTCTCCAACAACTTTCATGAGGATGATGGACGATATATTGCATCCTTTCACTATTAATTTTTTGGTGGTGTATCTGGATGAGATCCTCATCTACAGTAAGACTTGAGAAGAACACTTGCAACATATTCAACATGTTCTCCACACTCTGCGACAACACCAAGATATATGAAAAATTATGATCCACCCAAGATCCAAGTCATTCGTGACTGGATAGCCCCAACCATGCTCACTGAGCTTTGAAGCTTCTTAGGCCTTGCCAATTTCTATCATAGGTTTGTGTTGGGGTTCTCCCATATTGCATGGGCCCTTAGCCAAACAACCAGGGGTGGTGGTAAGGAAAAATTTGTGTGCAGAAAGTCCCAACAGAAAGAGTTCAATGATCTAAAGTAGTGCTTATGCTCAACCCCAGTGCTTTCATTACTTGACCTCCAAAATCCTTTGAGATCGAGACAGATGCTTTAGACTATGTTGTGGGTGCAGTCCTCACTCAGCATGACCACCCCGTGGCCTATCATAGTGAGACATGATTAGATGTCATATGTAAGTACCCTAGTTACAACAAATAAATGTACTCCATTGTGCAATATTTCCTCCAGTGGAGGAATTACATTCTTGGGAAGGAGACAGTCATCCACACTGATCATAATCCATTGTAGTTCATGTAGACAGAAGGAAAATTGTAGAATGAACACTATCAAAATTGGTCCACATATTTGCAATAGTTCCACCTCAACATCAAGTATACAACAAGAAGTACCAAATGAGTTGTTAACTACCTCAATTAAACTTTAGTCGCAAAACTCACCACAGTGATAAAATCTTGCAACCACGAGACCTCCAGATGGCCCCACCTCTATGAGATAGATCCTAACTTCACCAACACCTACTAGATGTTGGGCACAAACAAAACTGTCACTAATTTCCATCTTCAACATAGATTGTTGTGCCATCTGGGCCATCTCTACGTTCGATTAGGTGAGTGAGAGAAGATGATTCGGGAATCCCACTAGAATCGGGTGGCATGACACTTTGGCATAGACAATACAGTGGCAGTGTTGTAGAGACATTTCTACTGGCCAAAACTTCGACAGAATGTCAGCAAGTATATCTGGTCCTGCACTACCTCCGCTATTTCCAAACCAACCCCTAAGAAACAAGGCTTAAACACTCCTATGCCTACTCTTAATAGGACTTGGGAATCCATATCAATGGAATATATGTTAGGCATTCCATCCACCAACTAGGGAAATGACTATGTTTTTGTGCTTACTGATCTCTTTTCTAAGATGGAAATTCTATCCACCTGCATGAAGACCATCACAATGGAGGCCACTACCAATATCTTCTTTGAAAGAGTGTGGGTACACTTTGGGATCCCACAAACCATTATCTCATATTGGGATAGTCGGTTCCTCAACACATTATGGTTGAGCCTTTGGTCACTGC
Organism: Picea engelmannii; assembly: GCA_009831015.1. Lineage (NCBI taxonomy): Eukaryota > Viridiplantae > Streptophyta > Pinopsida > Pinales > Pinaceae > Picea > Picea engelmannii. The sequence continues at coordinate 68,916 of ML778632.1, forward strand.
TAGACACCAAACTCACCAAATCCACTTCCTTCCACCCCTAGACGAATGGCCAAACCGAGTTCATCAATTGGATGATTGTACACATACTGCATATGTAAAAACCCAAGAACCCCTACACCTGGTATGAGAGTCTTCCCTATGTTCATCACAACTACAACAGATCCATACATAGCTTAATCGACCACAACCCCTCTCAGGTAGGGTTGGGATTTCAACCATTGGGTCTCATGGATGTTGCACTACCCCTTGTGGCCACCCATGAAGATTCATTACATGCTCCAAATGAAGATGAAAAATCCACCCGGTTCATTGAGTGGATCCAACATATCTTCCAATAGGTTCATTATATTTTATAGAAGTCAAATTCTAAGTACAAGCAACGCCATGATCAACACCGAGTGCCACACTAGTTTCAGGTGGGAGACAAACTTTGGTTGCACTTGTATAAATAAATCCTTAAAGGGCCTCATCATAATAATTTTCCACTCTGTTATGGACCTTACACCATCACCAAGGATGTGGGTAACAATTCTTTTGAGATCAACCTTCCCCGCTTCCTTGGATTGCACCCAGTGTTCAAAGTGGACCTCCTTCAACTTATTTTCCACCATTATTGGACACCTCTGAGATAGAAGAAAAATTTACACCAATAGGTCTCAAACTTGATTGCATGGAAAAAGAATACATTGATAATATTGTGGACACATAGGTCAAGGGTAATCGTCAACAGAGGATCCAACTTTATCGGGTTGTCAAAGTAGGGTAGCTCCTACACCAAAGCAAGTGGTTCACTCGGGGCCCAATTCAACATAATTTTCCTCATTTGATGGGGTAACTCAATGCAATGGAGACCATTTATTCCTAATGGGGCAGAATTGATCCAGGAGGATCTCAGTGGCCACCCACCTATTCCAACAGGCTTAAAACAATTTTTTGGCAACTTACTATTTTTAGCAGTTTTTCGGGTCCCAAACTTCCAGGGCCATTTTGAGGGCCTAAATGATGTTTTTTCATGACAGGTAACCATAATAAATATTGAAGGATCTGATTGAGCCTACGAAATGAATCTCCTCATCAATACATTTTCAAATAGCTATCATGTGCCATAAACGAAGATCGTATGAAAAAGTTACGACCCCGGGAAGTTGATGTACTAACTTACCCCAATGGGCCCCACATGACTTTTTGTGCTTCATCTCCTAGGGTTAGGTTTTTGGATGTTGTTGGGTCTCCTTTTTGACATCTACAACTACCTCATTTTTTCCTCATATATCGATAATGTTTCCTTGAAATAATAAGTAATCCACCCATTTTTCTCATTGTTATACTCTCTTAAAGACTTCTTGGTGGACATGAGGTAATGAACGTTTAGCTATGGTTTTTATGGTTTATCAATAGTTAGAATAATTATTAATGTGCTATAATCCATCTAATTACCTTGTTGTGGAAATCGTATTAAGAAAGGGTTCTAATAAAATTCTCCAGGTCATCTGATACCCGCATTGGAAGTCGTCTGGTACCCACACTGAAAGTCGTCCGGTACCCTCACTAGAGGTCATCCTATACCTGCATTGGAAATCATCCGGTACCTGCACCAGAACATTCGAGAATTCATCCAACACCTGCACCAAAACCTTCCAGAAACCATCTGGTACCTACATCAGAATTCATCCAGTACCTATACCCGAAAACAACTGTTCGACACCACCATGCTATAGTAATCTGCTACCAACACAATCATCTGGTACCAACACACTCTATAGGCATCTGGTACCAGATTATAGTTCAAAATATTGGCACGCTTCTAGAGGAAAATAGGGGACATGGGATTTTTATAGAGCGACGTCGCCATGGGAAAAAGCATGTTAGAATTCACCCAGCTCCCACGTGGGGACCTCCAGCTCAAGGGGAACAATTCTGCAAAAATTAGTGAAAATCTCAAACTGCCAACTTGTGCCTTGCTTTCTGTGAAGATGAAGGAAGAACTCAAAATTATAAGATATGGGTTTTGTCTAGAATATGGAAAATTGAGTAAAAAACACATATGTTTTCAAAATTAAAAACATTTTAAGAGTTATGGTTGGGTCGTTAACACCAATCTTCCCAAATTACAATCAAACCTAGATTTTTGTGATTTGCTCTAAAATTGTCAAAATCATTTTCTGAGTTCAGGATTTGGTTTTATCCAATCCCCAGATGGTTTCATGTATAAATAATGATCAAAGGATTGATAGGTCACTCATTGTTATCATCATTATGTTAATATGTTTTCATATGGGGAGATTTGGATTCAAAAGAAAGGTATTGTAAATTTCTGAATTTGAGTTGAATAAGGAAGTGTTGATGTTCTGATTCATTGTGCATGATTACTCCTTGGTTTTATGAGCCTCTCTAGCAAAACATGCTAGGTGAGGCAGGCCCCCCTCAACCTGGTATGTGTTGGTCTTGTTTATTATTTAATTTGCATAGTAATTAGGATTTGGTTAATTGCATTTCCAACTTACTTACACTTTTATTTCAATTCATCCTTTTTGAGATTACAATTTGATTTAGTTTTATAAATTCAAGTTCATTAAATACTCTAGATTAATTCTTCAATTGTATGAAATATTGTTCCATCTATGCCATTGCATTTATCACTTACTTCTTTTGCTTCTCTGTTTTATGTTTATTATGTTCTAACACACTTATTACCAACAATATGATCCACCGATTGTGCAATTTGATCACAGAGTATGAGTATATGTTCAAGATCACCCCAAATTGTGTCCCTACATTCTTTCAAATCGGGTTTCATATCTATGTTCTAAATATTTTGTTTTTACTAATTGCATTTCCCAAATCGTCATTGAAACTTACAACCATGCCTTTTTCCAAACTCACTACACTTTGACCATGATTCCCTCTTCCAATTCACTTCTATCTCATTGATATTCCATCCTCAATTAGTGCACCTTCATTCTAGATCTACCTTTCCATGAATTCAGCCTTTGAGTCACCTTACATATTCTCCCAACATCACCCTTTTTAATGTTGGTAAGCTTCTATTAGTTGACAACAATTTCGTTAGTTTCTAATACATGTTTCTTTTGTGTGTTTATAGAACAAATAAAACTAAAAACAAAACAAAAACATTCCCTCTCATAATCATGCCTCAATTTTCTTCATACAAATCGATTAAACCATACCTCAACATACATTCACAAGAAATCAATCCCATCATACCCAACATTACATCCATAAACATAAACCCTCTCTAATCAATTGCACCCAGATCTGAGTTGTTTCGAGATTGGTTACAGAGGTAGATAATTTCTATTTTAGCTCTCAATAATTCTTTGTGAACTATTATCATTAGTCCAATAATATAAGATACACAAATATTTCAATCCATTCCTCTTATATTCCTCTACTTTCACTCTGAAATTTTGTTCTTGGAATTGATTAGTATATTTTATCACATCTGTAATTCATTGAACACGGAAAACACAGAGTGCATTTCCTTCCATCTATTCCTCTTCATATATATCATTGTTACATATTTTCGTTCATTCAATAGATCCATTGTTCTATTAGGTAGATTTCATTATTGTTGTTGTATCCATTTGAAGAATTGTCTTGGAGTTTTAGTTTCATTTGTTTACAAGTCATTTTCAGATTGCCTTCATTGTCTTTTTAATCTAGTTTGTTTTGATTTAGTTTTCTCATAGCTTAGCTAACCACTACAGAAACAAGCCATTGAAGATCAAGATCTAAATCAGGAGACATGATCTTGCGATCCAGTGTTAAGATACATCTTGTGTTGTTAAATTTCATTTGTGATTGTCTTGCTTTCATTCATTCCATTTTGAAGTGTGTTTTCTGACATTAGATATTAGACTAGGATAGGTCACAATCCTGCATTTCATGTGCTTGTGCCTCTAAGTATACGAATCCTTGGTTGATAATTTAATGTTGGGGATGAATAGTGCATATATTTATCCCCACATTTTTGGCATTGTTTCCAAGGAGGTGCTAAAGGAATTAGAGCATAGGTAGGTTTCTTTTATTTCTCCAAAGCATTGATTGTTCCTTTCATGCAAGTGTGTTTCTTTTCATGCAAATGTGTTTCTTTTTATGCAAAGTGTGGTTTGGTTTTAAGGACGAACTAAGGACAAAGATAAGACAATAATACGAGAGGAAATAACCTGTGCATCCACTTTGGTGGGGTCGCTCCAAATTTAGGTTTTTGTGTTCATTTCAATAGTTAGAATTTTTATTTAATTAGCATTAGCCATTTTTTTTTATATATGAGAAGAGAAGCTAACTTGTGTGAAAAAATAACTTGGTGAAAACATGGTCTTAGTATCATGGTGGCACTTCGAGTATATGATTAATTTTCTTACATTTTCTTCTTTTTATTTCTTTAGGATTTTTAAAAGTTTTTGGGCATTGTAAGACCCCCCCCCCCCGTACACTAATCCATGTGTAAAACAAGACCCACCAACCAACAATAATAACTCAAACATGATCAATAGTTTGGAAGAACTTTCTCAAATCCTAGAAGTAGTCGAAATCTCTGCCTCTCAGGAAGAGAAAATCTTGACAGTAGTCAAGAACTTATATGACTCTCCAAAAGTGATATAAGAACAAGAGTTCCATGAGATAAATCCACAAGAAGATATAGAATCCTTTTGTAATCACATTTTCCAACCTATAAGAGAGACTAAAGAATCATGTACCACATTCAATGGAGAGCCACCATTAGAACCTGAGATCGAGGAATTTTTGATATGCCTTTCAGAATATCCTCCATGCATCGACGAGACCAATTATTCAAAATAATATGATCCACAAGGCATGATAGAGGGAGACATGCAGAGTGGTCTAAACAAACAAGTGAACCAAGAACATCATGACTATATTGAACCTTGGTTCGAGATGAAAACTAGATTGAACCACCACTCTCTTCTTCAACAACTCTTCACATCATCATCAAAGTAGATGGTTCTTCATACTCTGGTATACATTAAATCTTATCTTTCAAACTCAAGTATGAATGTATTTCTACACCTGTTACAGACATGGTTACATTGGAAATATTCTTACATGTGAAATATGGTTTCTTGTTCTTAGATAGGATAGAGTAAAAGTTGCATGTTAGCTAAGTTATTCCTAGATAAATGTAGCAACTTTTCATGTTTCTTTTCAAATAAATGAAATGAGATGAAGTTAATATTGATGTAACATCAAAAACCAAAACAACTTAGGCCATTTATTCTTCTTATTACATATAGATTTCTAACTATTAATAATAAAAATTTCTCATAAGGATAATCTTTAAAATATTATGGGAGTTTACAAAATCTTTAAGGTCTGCATAATGATGCCTAGAGGTAACTTGTACATCCTAGTTTCATATCATAACTTGTTATTCACACATTCTTATCAAATAGTATAAGGAGAGTGAATGAAACTTCTACTTGCGAGGGAACAAAATCTTATATGAAGAAAATGAACTTGGGGACTAGAGGCACCTTTAGGTCATTCTCTCATGGCCTCATCCACCACACAATAAGTAAGTATGACCATGATATGTATTTCGACTAATATTAATACATAAGTCTATTTTTCAAATGGACAATCTTTTATGGGCAATCTATAAAATATCTTCCAACCCAATTCCATCCCATCCTGTAAAAAGGTTTTCAAATATGCTTCCCCATTCACCCATGCAAATTTTTTTTATAAATTTTATCTTAAGGGTAAATGTTGGGACAATATCCATTGTTGGAAAATGGGTGTAAGAGGATAAATTGTCAGGATATTGAACAAGTCTGCTGGAAGCGGGTACTGGCCTGTGGTATAACTAGGAAAACCAATCAAGGTACTAAAAATGCTTGTGGGAAATTGTTGTTGGGAAAAATACCCTACGGACTAGCAAACTAGGGTCAGACTTGCATGCATATTTTGACCATAAAGAAATTACTTTTTAACCTACCACCCAAAATTTAAACCCCCCTTTCACAATACATGCATGGGAAGAAACTAATAACCTTGTTACTGATGTTTGGTGTAGATCCTCCATTGCGCTTTTGCCCGCTTGCTTGCACTGCTCCTTCCAAAGATAACCTGGAATCAAGACAAACAACTATGCATGCATTCTACTTTTCTACTTGAGGGTTAGAAATTAAGAATAAATTAAACAAACCATAGATAACTCATGCATTGGGACGGGAAAAGTATTCTTTTATTATTTTCAAAATGAATCAACTTACAATCAAAGTCGAGACTAGCCACCGCTCCTTGATCCTGATCTTGGGCTCCTCCTCTTCTGTCCTCCAACTGCTTTGCGTTAATTCTCCTTTGGCTTGAGGAAAGGCTAAAGGGTTGGGACAATGGATTCGTAAAATGGACAAAGTTTCTTCGCTATATTCTTCCTCCTCCAAATGGTACCCCTACCCCTTCTTTTATAGGCTAGAAGGAGATAGGGTTTTGGATGAACTCTCGGCCATGCATGGTCGGGAGCTTCAGTTAACTGACCCATAGCTTTTTGTTCCATCGGAAACTTTCCTCTTTTTGTGCTTTGTTAGGTACACGCGGGCTATAGTGGGCCTGCTAGCGTGCACACGTGTGCAGTAATGGGTCAGGGTGCGTGGGCCTTGACTCAAGAGGATTTTCAAGAGTTTGTTCAGCATAGTTTTGGCAAGGAAGGGATATGAGTTGGCCTGATGCTAGGTAAGCATGTGTGGTGCAATTTAGGGTTATAACAGATGCCCCCTAATGTGTGAGGTCAGAAGAGCATCTGATGGCCGAAATACATTACCAATCTTTTACCAATCTGTACTGATACGCTGAATGAGTGAGCTCAAGGATCAAGAACCAGGAGGTGCCATCTACAAAATAAAAAATGCCTCACCGAGGCGGGCATACCCATGCTCGGGATAAAATAGAACCATGGCTACCAATCAAATACACTGTAGATCCATGTTAAATAACCATAAAGAGTAGTTGTGAATAATACACAGTGAAGCTACATCTCGAAATCAGAAAGATATACATATAGAGTATCCATCTTCCAGAAGTTGATTCGGCTTGATGGCTATACTTCAGAGCTCGAGAAACAACTTCAAAATATTCTAAAACTCGGGTAGGAGTGTAATATGAGTGTACGACTACACTACCTAGAGGTCTTTGACGACTCGTCGGTTATGGACTTGATAATCTTGATGATCAGACTGAAGGCTTTAGTGATTTCGAACAAGGACTTGATTGGACGTTCAGGATGGCCGGGTATGCGGACAAGAGACATATTGCAGAGGGGCCGACTCAGGCTTAGTGAAAAACTTCCCTTGGATAATAGCACGACAAGTGATAAGACTCAGGCATCATATATGTTAATCATAAGTCTACGAAGCAGGAGGCAATGCAAACTCTCCATATGTTTGGAAGAGTAACCAAACTGTGGAGGAAACAACTCTATATAGAGAGAATAAGCTTCCTAAGGTCGTACTACATCCCATAGTCTGATGATCAAACAGATAGATGTGCTTTATCCAAGGGCAACTCATTATGCTGCTAATAAAGAAAATACTTTTCCCATCCTCTTTTTGGGGTATATTTGATTTTTTTGTTCTTTTTGATAATTTTTGAAAAAGAATAAAGGAATATTACGTTACAATGGAGGAACGAGTACTGCAAACATACAATCTCAAGGCACAAGGACAAGACTGATGTTCTGGTAAGATGATACTCGGGAAAAATCCTCCGGCGGCCAAAGGTGTTAAGACGCAGAAGCAAACTGTCACAAGGCTGATGGATAAGGTATGAAAATGTGGTTGATATAACACACAATGGTAACGTCCTTCGATGTAAGTTTAACAATCCCAGATAAGGTAAGCTCGGTGGTTTTTCATATTTAGAGAGTCTGAAAAAGCATAAAAGGATACTCCGCTAGGGTACCTTTTTCGACAATAGTCTAGTCGGTTCGAAAAAGGGATAAACTAGCACTGATTAGGGAACCCATGGTAAGAATTGAGCCCAATGGTTTGCAATCCCTCCCCTCTCATGACGATGCCATGGATGACATTATGGCACATGGCTGGGATGTTTTCATCATACATTTGAGGGTTTCAAACTCGTTGTGGCCCAAAATTTCACTCAGAATTTTGATGGCACCAATGCTGAGATTGGGGATTTGCAGCTAGACGTAATAGAGGGTTCCATCGCAGAAGCTAAAGGACTATCCCAAGAGGGATATCGATGGTTCAAAAACACCAAAATCGAAGGTGTTCCCTGGCTTTTACTCATGGCCTCCAAGAAATCATTTTGTTGCCCAAAAGGTACACCAATTTATCTTTTCAAACCCCGATGGAATGGATTTCTCTTAATGATGAAGAAATTTATTAACTTTGAAGGTAGATATGGCCTAGTATTCTTGTATCATGTCTGCTTGCTCATGGTTTTTCTAGGTTTCAAGTTGAATGTGTCTTTTATCTGCATAGGAGTTTACAGAAAATGGATAAGTTCTATGAGAGGAAGAAATTAAAACCACATTCAAGCCTTTTTCACAATGGCCTCATCCGAATCCTCATGGTTTCACATCTGTCTAAGAATGGGGACAGTTGGAGAAATTTTTTGTTTAGGAATAATTTTACCCTACCTGAAAAGGAAATATAATCACCTCTCCATATCAATGAAAACCCCAGTCCTTTTCGATCTAACCCTACTATCGAAAACCTATGTGTTAATCTACAAGAAGACCATGTGTCCACAGATCAAACCTCTATTGCTATCTAGAAGCCATCGAGAAAGAAGCCACGATTCGATTTCATGCCCAGAAAGTCATTGGAAGAGGTTTTAGATGTGTTAAAAGACAAGATTCCTACTGTTCCTATTCATGACCCAATTTAGGTTGTTTTAAACAAATCAATTGTCAAGAAAAAGGGTAGGCATAAGAAACATAGTAGTCCAGATGTGAATTTGAAGAATAAGAGGCTAGGCCAACTCCTATCTAGGAAATTGAGAAATCAAAAGCGTGGTAATGAGAAATCTACCCTAGTGATTGAGATCGATGATCATTTTACTGAAGAAGACATAGATAATTTTATTGCTCAAGAGGATGTAGATCACCGATTTCTGGGAAACGATATCTATATTGATTCCATACAGTTCGATTTCATTTCTAATCTACCACCATTCCTAAAGAACCAAGAGGGTTTCTCTGGTTTACAACACGATCTGAAGAAAGTTATAGAAAATACTAAATTGCCCTCTTCAAAACAGGCTCAACTTGTGCCTACCTTAGAACCAATTCACTGTGAAAACTGTCTTGATTGGGTTGAGATATATTACATGGATATCCCCTATCTCCAAGCACAATTAAACCAAATGGTAGTATGAAAAACATTTCTCAAGAGGGAGAATGACGAATTGAAAGCATGTGTTCGATCAAATGCTCACAGGGAAAATAAGAGGATTAAATGGGTTGGTAATGTAATTATTAAAAACTCAACGAATTCCAACACCATCATAAATTTGGATTTATCAGATGCTTCTTTATGAAATCTATGAAATGGTAAATATTTTTTTTTATTTTTTTGATTTGATTATGTTTGAGAAACAATAAATAGATTCACTTCTAATTTTGTTTTTATTTTGAGACTAGCTACATAATCGAAAGATTCTATAGCCAATCTATTTAAAATTATTTATTTCTATTATTATCTAAAATTTGATTTTGTTTTAAATTTTTAGGTAAGCATCAGCTTATGATGCTATGTTTAAGGAAAATGAATCATGGGTTAAGTGGTTCAATTAGCTTAAGTAATTTCCTATTTTTGAAAAAAACAATATCATTAATGTAATTATTTTTTATGTAAGGACTCCTACAGGAGTACTCCTGTTGTTATTCTATTTTTGCAAAAAAAACTTATTTCCAGGGATCATCCTCTATCTTGTATGATAAGATGTAACCGATCCAAGACATGTTTAAATAGATGTTGTTTCTTAATGTTTGGGACACGTTTTTCTGGATCAAAGAATGGACATATAATTTTGGAAGTGATACGGGAAAACAATTTGTTGTTGGCTTTAGACCTGTGTAAACTGTGCAATGCTTGTTTCATTGTATTCTCCTATTATTTGTATGTTATGAGATGTTATTTGTGTTGATTTATCTTTAGTATTTTCTTCACATGATATTTCATATTGTTGATTATCTAAATGTTGTCCATGATCTGTTGGTATAGTTTGTACTTGTGATCGATTAAATATTTTGTTATTTTTGAGTTTACTTATGATATTAAATGGTTGATAACATCAATACCCAGGATTGATATTTCTTTCGTCCTTAGCTATTGGTTATATTGAGGTCATAGGATATTTAATTAGTTATCTTTTGGCTTTACAAATTCACTCCAAAGCATGAAACAATTCCTTGAATTTCTTTAGGAAGTATTATGATTGTTTTTGTCATAGGTTTCCACTTAATACAAGACAAAGAGGAGCTCACACAACGTAGAAAGACAAACTTAGTATATTATTGTTGATCAACTAGAGGTTAGTAGATGTATTGCTTTCTTTTATTTAAAGTTGTTTGTATATGAATGAACAATGATTGTGTTAGGGTCCTAACCCGCACATAGGTAGATCAATATATTCAGATGTAATAAAGGTCAATATTAATAAGGCCTTTCAATAAAATAGAATAAGGCAGATGTAAGAAGACCTAATAGAAGCTTCCGCTTCTAGAAGGATATTTCTCTAGATGCTTCTCTTGATAGACATATTTAGTATAAATAAGGGTCGAGGGTATGAAAACCCTAGCTTGGAGATTATTGTAACAGAGCGCTGCTCGACTGGAGGTTGCCCCCTCGAAGAGGCCCGTGAACATTGCTTTCTAAATCAAAGTGTTATTTCTATTGTTGTTCTTATATCATTTATTTGTTATTGTGGAGATTATGTTGGTTATATTTCTGTTATTCTTCCATTTCTAGCATTTTATTTATATTCTGGACATTTATTATATCCGGTATCTTGCAAGTGGTATCAGAGCACTTTCCTTGGTAGAAATTGTGGGATTTTTTTTTTTCAAGCTAGAGACTTATTCCGACGTCTTTAAGCCACAGAGATTTGTCATTATGTTGGACTACTATAGTGTCACCAAGAACAACACTCGGGAAGATACTCTCTAGTACCTGGGTAGTCAGGTAGTATGGATAAGGGTACATTCTATCCTCCTTAGTTAGTGCCCTGAGATATTGGGTCAAGTACTACCGTTGGACCCTGCACGTATATTAGAGAGCTATAGCACAAGGAAAACCCTTGTATGTAAAACAATTGAATACCTAACCCTTAGGGGACATAAACATAAACAAATTAAAATAGAACAGATCTATTTCCACGCAATTATGTTCAAGTTGCCAAGTAAATACACTTTTCTTTCTGTTTAAGCATTTGGGGATTTCATCACTGCAATATTCTTCA
>ML778632.1:91245-121854 GCA_009831015.1 Picea engelmannii
TCTTCCCGTGAGGGCTTTCACCATAAGGGGTCCACTTTGGAGTTCATCCATATTTACTTCTTATCAACCATGACAAAACAATAATGAGTCATATTTACATCAAACACTATTGGGTCCATTACCCAAAACTTTGTGCTACGGGTATTCAAGGGTTGACATTAATGACAACCAACCTTAATCAACACCTACGCCTACAGAAAAATGTATTTCAGATTGATAAATGTCACTGCCATGTTTTAGAGAGAAATGGACATTTCTTTTCGTGGACTTATTAATTAGTCAATAGTGGTATATCTAGACGATATCATTGTATTTTCCAAAAATAATAAAGACCACCTATCTCATCTTAGGGGTGTGTTAAAATGATGTCACAAGTTCAACATTTCTCTCAATCCTAAAAAATCAATCTTTGCAGTAGAGAAAGGGAAATTGATTGGGTTTATAGTCTCTAAAATTGGAATGATAATTGATCCCAAAAGAACCGAAGCCATTGCCAACCTTCCCCCTCCTTCTTCCAAAAAGGCCATGCAATCCTTTTTGGGTAAAATCAATTTTGTCAAACGATTTGTCCCAAGTTTTTATGAAATAGTTAGACCTCTACAAATTTTTATTAAAAATGATGTTTTATACAAGTGGGGATCACAAGAGAGTCAAGATTTTGATTCTATTAGAAAATCCATAGTCGAGGCACCTTCCCTAATGAGCCCTGATTTTTCCCAAGATTTCACATTATATGCTTTTGCATCTGACAGATCTTATGTTGCTGTGCTCATATAGAAGAATGTTGAAACAAATGAGATACCCATCTCATTTATGATCTCTAACTTTAAAGGAGAAAAAATAAATTACCCCATGGTAGATCAACAGGCGTACGCTATTTTTAAAGCTGTGAAACATTTTAGGTCTTACCTATTAAAATCCAAGACAAAAATTGTTGTTCCTTACCCTGCTGCGAGAAATCTGTTAGTGCAGAAAGAGATGGATGAGAAAAGGGAAAATTGGATGACATCACTTCATGAATATGACCTTGAAATAGTACCTTCACAAATCGTTAGAGGTCAAGGCATTTGAAAATTGGTAGATGATTCAGTTGAAAAGTCAAAAAATAAAATAAATACATCAACTGTAAATCAACATAATGAAAAAAAAATCAACTGTGCACAAACTATGCCCAATTAATGGTATGAGAATATCAGATTTTGTTTTCTGCATGGAACTACTCCTTGTAATGTTGATCCCAAAAGCAGAAGAACACTGAGACTTAAATCTTCATATTTCCAATTAATTAATGATATATTATTTTGAAATAATTTTGACGGTGTTTTTCTGCATTGTTTAGAAAAAGAGGAATTCGAAAGGGTGTTGGATGAACTTCATTCCAATGATGCCAGTGGTCATTTTGGTGGAGATAATACTACCCACAAAGTGATAAGGGTTGGATAATATTGGCGTACCTTGTTTAATGATGCTCATACGCTATCCCACAAGTGTATAATCTATCAAAAGGATGTAGGACAGGTGAAAAAGGCAACTTTTCCTTTGCAACCTGTTACGATAGATGAACCCTTTTAGCAGTGGGGCCTAGACATTATAGGACCAATCAATCCCCCTTATTCCCAACATCACCAGTACATTCTCATGGCCAATATGGTCTGAACTATTTTACGATATGGTCTGAAGCTTTACCACTAAAAGTGGTCAATACAAATTAGGTAGTGCCATTTCTGAACTCCCATATTATCACTCGATTCAGAATTCCTGAATATCTGGTTTTTGACAATGATTCTTATTTTTCTTCCCTATATATGAATGTTTTTGCTCTGGAGAAAGTGATTAAACTAAATTTCTCTACCATCTATTACCATCAAGGGAATAGTTTGGCTGAGTCAAGAAATAAGAATCTGATCAAGATTATAAAAAGGACAGTGTCGGAAAACCAAAAGAATTGGCACAATGCATTATACTAAGCACTTTGGGTTGATAGGGTAACTCCAAAAGCCTCCATTGGTAATTCTCCTTTCTTCCTCATTTACGGAAGAGAATCCATCCTCCCTCCACATGTCTTGCTTCCTTCTCTACAATTGTCATAGAAAGTTCAAGAAGAGGAAGGTCCTCCTCTAGAAAATCAGATAAATGCTCTATTAAAATTAGAAGAAGTAAGAACATAAGCAAAACAAAAGTTGGATCAACATCAACAAATTGTAAAGAGCTAGTTTGATACAAGTTCATCCTATGAAAGAAATTTTAATGTAGGGGATTTGGTCCTCAAATGGGACAAAACGCACGAGAATAAAGGATAACACACCAAGTTCCAAAACCTGTGGCTGGGGCCTTTTGCCGTTTCTGAAAAATTGGGTCCTAGTTCTTTTTGGCTACACAACTTAGAGGGAAGGAAAGATACTTTCCCAATGAATGGCCAATATTTGAAAAGGTACCTCACTTGAGAAAATCAGATCCACCCCCTTGTAAATATTTTAATTTACATTTTTAAATTTATTATTTTTTGGCTCTTTTCATTTTGTATGATTTTTTGTATTTTCTGGATGACTATGTCTGAATCATTATTCTTTATTGAAGGGAATTGGATTTTTCATTAGCAGTATTTGAGAACAGTTCAAAGCATATGAACTCAGATCAGTTACGATAAGCTTTTTCCAGTCATTGTTCCCGGTTTTCATTGAAATCACAAGAAAACATGATTATCTTTAAAAACTTCTAAGGCCATCCCTATTTTAATGAGAACAACTCATAGTGCTTTCCCATTCTAGAGATAATTTATTAACTAAGATATTAATGTCCAAATTATGATGAAAGTCATCTTAAATATCAATCCTATCATTTTCTGGCTGTTAAATCTTCAGTATCACCCCTCTCTCTTGATATCACAAAATTTCTGAATATATTATAAACATTTTTTGAGAGTTGGAAGCACTGTAATGTGTGGGAATTGTGGGTAAACCTGCCGAGATTTTGAACAGGTCTGATGGCAGCAGGTAAATGCACACATTATACCAAGACAACTTCATCGGGGTTCTGAATAGGCCTACTGGTAGCGAAGCAATGTCGGGTTCGAAGATCCTTAGGTATGTTTTGAAATTGATTAGATGATTTTATAAAAAATGGACAACTCTTGTACGAGATAGGAGTACTAGAGTGGGTTAAATGACATCCCTGCCGAGGCTATAGACGTCTTCTGGCAGAAGTTGTCCTATGAACGATATTTGAGTAACATGTATAAACATCGTTACCCCTGCGATCAAAATGAGATACCGGATTACATTTTTCTTAGAGAAAAATTCACCCAATACTATGACTGTGTTATTTTTCTGAGTTATTTTTGAAATGCTTGATCTGTCATTTAATTGTTTCTAATAATTATTGCTGAGTCATCAATTCCCTGACATAAAGTTTGTATGATGCAGAGATAACTGCTTCTCCCAACGTGTTTCCATTGTTGGCAACCAACAATTCTTGTCAAATTTTATCATGGTTAAATGTCATCGCCAAGGGATAAAAAATTTTGTAGCTTTCTCCTTCTCCTTACAAACATTTCTATCTTTTTTGGCTTTGAGAATATTCATTGGCCTAGCCATGTGTAAGAGTTCATCATTTTTAATCTATCATTTGTTTTGTTGAATTTCATGATTGAAAGCATGAAATTAGAACAAAATTTGGTTCGAGTGGTCATCATACAGTATGGGATTCTTTTTGTTTCTTTTGTAAATGGGATTGTACCTAAAGGGAATATATATTTTTATAAACCTAAAAGTTTGTAAGCCTATCTTTTTGATTTCTTGATCCATTACCATAACACTTGAGTTATCCACCTTGGGAGATATGACTTAGTTGTTTCTATATTTGATTATATAGTTTTTACATTTGACATATGCTTGACTACGCAACTAGCATAACTTTGGGTTAAATTCGAAATATGAATCCTACTCCTACTAGTCGTATCCTGATCTTGTCATCCTGGTACATGATTGACACACTTACATTCCACATCACCCTTTGTCCTGCATAACTCAAGCTTGCATTTATTTTTGTAAGAGGTAATTTGTGGTGTTTTGCATTTAGTATTCATTTCATGGAGTGGTCTCTTGTCCTACGCATCCTCTGGTTACTACCCACTCAAAGTTCTAAATGTTTGTTATGGTAGTCTCCTGAATCCTTAGGTATCGGGTTCCTCTAGATTACGTAGACCTCTTCCTACTTTTCGTGTGTTGGAGAACACAACCCATCTCTCACTACCCTTGATGTTTCTATGTGAATGTATCAGTGGCACCCATTGTAAGAATCAAGCCCAATGGTTTGCAAGCCCTCCTCTGTCATGATGATGTCGTGGACGACATTGTGGCACATGGATGTGATGTTTTCATCAGACGGTTTGAGGGTTTCAACCTTGTTGTGGCCCAATATTTAGCTCATAATTTTGATGGCACTAGGGATAATATTGGGGATTTTCAGCTAGAGGTAACAGAGGGTTTCCATCGTAGAAGCTACAGGACTATCCCAAGAAGGAGATCGATGGTTCAAAAATTCCAAAATCGAAGGCGTGCCCTAAAATTTACTCATGGCCTCTAAGAAATCATTTTGTTGCCAAAAAGGTACACCAATTTCTCTTTTCAAACTCTGATGGCATGGATTTCTCGTAATGATGAAGAAATTTATTACCTGTGAAGGTAGATATGGCCTCGTATTCTTGTATCATGTCCACTTGCTCATAGTTTTTCTAGGTTTCAAGTTTAATGTTCCTTTTTATATGCATAGGAGTTTACAGAAAATGGAAAATTTCTATCAGAGGTAGAAATTAAACCCACAATCAAGATTCTTTCACCATGGCCTCATCCAAATCCTTGTGGTTTCACATCTATCTAAGAATGGGGATAGATGGGGAAATTTCTAGTTTAGGAATAATTTTACCCTACCTGAAAATGAAATAGAATCACCTCTCCATATCAATGAAAAACCCAGTCCATGTCGATCTAACCCTACTATTGAAAACCTATGTGTTAATCTACAATAATACCATGCATCCATAGTTAAAACCTCTATTGTTATCCAGAAGAAATCAAGAAAGAAGCCACGATGTGATTTCATGCCCAAAAAGTCATTGGAAGAGGTTTTAGATGTGTTAAAAGACAAATCAATTCAGGTTGTTTTAAACAAATCAATTGTCAAGAAAAAGGGTAGGCATAAGAAACAAAGTAGTCCAGATGTGAATTTTACGAATAAGAGGCCAGACCGACTCCTATCTAGGAAATTAAGAAATCAACAACGTGGTCATGAGAAATCAACCCTCGTGATTGAGATCGATGAACATTTTGCTGAAGATGACATCGATAATTTTATTGCTCAAGAGGATGTAGATGACCGGTTTCTGGGAAACAATAAACAATATTGACATTGATTCCATACTGTTCGATTTCATTTCTAATATCACACCATTCCTAAAGAACCAAGAGGGTTTCTCTGGTATACAACACGATCTAAAGAAAAAAAAAAAGACTAAATTTCCCTTTGCAAAACAGGCTCAACCTATGCCTACCTTAGAACTGGTTCACTCTGAAAACTGTCTTGATTGGGTTGAGAGATATTACAGGGATATCCCCTATCTCCAAGCATAGTTAAACCAAATGGTATCACAAAACTTATTGCTCGAGAGGGAGAATGATGAATTGAAAGCATATGTTCGATTGAACGCTCATAGGGAAAACAAGAGGATTAAATGGGTTGGTAATGTAATTATTAAAAACTCAACGAATTTCAACACCATCATAAATTCAGATTTGTCAGATTCTTCTTTATCAAATCTCTGAAATGGTAAATATTTGTTTTGATTTTTGTGATTTGATTTTGTTTGAGAAACAATAAATAGATTCACTTCTGATTTTGTTTGTATTTTAGGACTAGCTACAGAATCAAAATATTATGTATCCATTCTATTTAAAATTATTTGGCTCTATTGTTATCTAAACTTTTATTTTGTTTTATCTTGTCAGGTAAGAAACAACTTATGATGTTATGTTTAAGGAAAATGAATCATGGGTTAAGTTGTTCAATTAGCTTATGTAATTTCCCATTTTTGAAAAAAACAATGTCATTAATGTAATTATTTTTTATGTAAGGACTCCTACATGAGTATTCCTGTTGTTATTCTATTTTTTCCAAACAAACTTATTTTCAAGGATCATCGTCTATCTTGTATGATAATAGGTAACTGATCGAAGACATGTTTGAATTTTTGTTGTTGCTTAGTGTTTGGGACACGATTTTCTAGATCACATAATGGACATGTAATTTTGGAAGTGATATGGGAAAGCAGTTTGTTGTTGGATTTAGACCAATGTAAACTATGCAATCCTTGTTTCATTGTATTCTCCTATTATTTCTATGTTATGAGATGTTATTTGTGTTGATTTATCTTTAGTTATGTATTCACATGATACTTCACATTGTTGATTATCTAAATGTTGTCCATGATCTGTTGGTCTATTTTGTACTTGTGATCGATTAATTATTTAGTCATTTTTTAGTTTACTTCTGATATTAAATGGTTGATAACATCAATACCCAGGATTGAGATTTCTTTCGTCCTCAACTATTGGTTATCTTGAGGTCATATGATATTTAATTAGTTATCTTTCAGTTGTTACAAATTCACTCCAAAGAACGAAACACTTCATTGAATTTCTTCAGGAACTATTACAATTGTTTTTGATATAGGTTTCCACTTAATACAGAACAAACATGAGCTCACACAATGCATAAAGACACACTTAGTATATTATTGTTGATCAACTAGAGGTTAGTAGATGTATTGATTTCTTTTATTTAAAGTTGTTTGTATATGAACGAACAATGATTGCATAATTTAGATGTTGATTGGCTTTGTCTATCTTTGTGTTATCATCACTATCATATTCGTTCAATATTTATTAGTTCAATGTTTTTTAAACATTAGTAAGAGTAATATTCATATTTGATATTGTTAAGAAACTTTATCAAACATTTATTTTCACAAGATTTTATTTAAACCTTGTAAATTGTATATAATCATTGTATATTAACACTATTAGCTCAACATTTTGTAATTAATATGTCAATTGTTAGAATCATAGCTTTAGATTAGTTTATTTCCTTTCACTATTTTTAGGATCCTACTTGGCTAACAGAGCCATAAAACCCATTAGGTTAGATCATACCAAATGATTTGGGTTAGATAGACAACCCCAGTCCAGATCTATCCTTCCAGTTGACGTTGTGTCATAAATGCCCATCAAGAGGTCTCTTAACCACTTCTTGGTGTACATGAGGTAATGAACGTTTAGCTATGGTTTTATGGTTTATTAATAGTTGGGATAATTATTAGTGTGATCTAATCCCTGTAATTACCTTGTTTTGGAAATCATATTAAGACATGATTCTAAGACAAAACTCCAGGTCATCTGGTTCCCACACTAGAATTCATCCAGTACCCACACTAGAGGTCATTCGGTACCCGTACTGGAAGTTATCCAGTACCTGCACTAGAAAATTCCAAAAGTCATTCGTTACTTGCACCAGAACATTCCAGAAACCATATGATACCTGCATCAGAAGTCATCTGGTACATGTAACCTAAAATATCCATCTGGTACCATCATCCTACAGTCATCCAATACCAACACACTATACAGTCATCTGGTACCAGATTATAGTTCAAAATATTGGAACGCTTCTAGAGGAAAATAGGGGACATGGGTTTTGTCCAGAGAAATGTAGGCATGTGGATGTGTGTGTCAAAATTCACCCAGCTCACACATGTGGACCTCTATCTTAGAGGCAATAATTATGCAAAAATTAGTAAAAATCTCAAACTCTCAACTTGCACCTTGATTTTTGTGCAGATGAAGGTAGAGCTCAAAATTATAAGATATGGGTTTTTCCTAGAATATGTAAAATTGAGTAGTATGTGAGAATTTGTTCAAACATCAAAATGGTTTAAGATTTATGGTTGCGTATTTAACACCAATCTTCCCAAATTACAATCAAACCCATATTTTTGTGATTTGCTCTAAAATTGTCAAAATCATTTTCTGAGTTCAGGATTCGGTTTTATCCAATCCCCCAGCTAGTTTCATGTATAAATAAGGATAAAAGGATTGATAGGTCACTCATGATTATCATCATTATGTTAATATGTTCTCATATGGGGATATTTGGATTCATAAGAAAGGCATTGTAAATTTCTGAATTTGAGTTGAATAAGGAAGTGTTGATGTTCTGAATCATTGTGCTCGATTATTCCTTGGTTCTGTGAGCCTCTCTAGACACACATGCTAGGTGAGGTAGGCCCCCCTCAACCTGGGATGTGTTGGTACTGTTTATTATTTAATTTGCATAGTAATTAGGATTTAGTTAATTGCATTTCCATCTTACTTACAATTTAATTTCAATTCATCCTTTGTGTGATTGCAATTTGATTTATTTTTATAAATTCAGGTTCATTATATACTTAGGATTAATTCTTCAATTGTATGCAATATCGCTCTATATTTTCCATTATATTTATCACTTCTTTCTTTTGCTTCTTTGTTTTATGTTTATTATGTTCTAACACAATTATTAACAATAGTCTGATCCACCCATTATGCAATTTGATCACATAGTATGTGTTTATGTTCAAGATCACCCAAAATTGTGTCTCCACGCATTTTCAAATTGGGTTTCAGATATATGTTCTAAATATTTTGTTTTTATTGAATGCATTTCCCAATTTGTCATTGCAACTTACAACCATGCCTTTTTCAAAACTCACTACACTTTGACCATGATTCCCTCTTCCAATTCGTCGCTATCTCATTGATATTCCATCCTCAATTAGTTCACCTTCATTCTAGATATACCTTTCCATGAATTTTTCCTTTTCTTCACCTTACATATTCTCCCAGCATCACCCTCTTTAATGTTGGTAAGGTTCTATTAGTTGACAACAATTTCATTAGCTTCTAATACATGCTTCTTTTGTGTGTTTATAAAACAAATAAAACTAAAAAAAACTAACATTCCCTCTCATAATCATGCCTCCATTTTCTTCATACAAATCAATTAAACCATACCTCAACAGACATTCACAAGAATTCAACCCCATCATACCCAACATTACATCCATAAACATAAACCCTCTCTAATCAATTGCGCCCAGATCTGAGTTGTTTCAAGATTGGTTACATAGGTAGATAATTTCTATTTTAGCTCGCAATGATTCTTTGTGAATTGTTTTCATTATTCCAATAATATAAGATACACAAAGATTTCAATCCATTCCTCTACTTTCACTCTGTAATTATATTCTTGGAATTGATTAGAAGATTTTATCACATCTGCAATCCATTGAACATGAAAAACACAGAGTGCATTTCCTTCCATCTATTCCTCTTCATATAGATCATTGTTACATATTTTTTTTCATTCAGTAGATCCATTATTCTATTAGGTAGATTTCATTATTGTTTTTGTATCCATTTGAAGAATTGTCTTAGAGTTTTAGTTTAATTTGTTTACAAGTCATTTTTAGATTGCCTTCATTGCCTTTTTAATCTAGTTTTTTTTTATTTAGTTTTCTCGTAGCTTAGCTAACCACTACAGGAAAAATCCATTGAAGATCGATATCTAACTTGAGAGACATGATCTTGAAATCTAGTGTTAAGATACATCTTGTGGTGTTAATTTTCATTTGTGCTTGTCTTGATTTCATTCATTCCATTTTCAAGTGTGTTTGTCGGCATTAGATATTAGACTAGGATAGGATCCAATATTGAATTTCCTATGCTTGCACCTCTAAGTCTACAACTCCCTTGTTGATAAATTAATTTTGTGAATTAATAGTACATATATTTATCCCCACATTTTTGGTGCCGTTACCGAGGAGGTGCTAAGGGATTAGAGCATAGGTAGGTTTATTTTATTTCTACAAAGCCTCGACTATTCCTTTCATGCAAGTTCGTTTCTTTTCATGAAAATGTGTTTCTTTTTATGCAAAGTGTGGTGTGATTTTAAGGACAACCTAAGGTCAGAGAGAAGAAAGTAAGACGAGAGGTAAGAACCTTCACATCTACTTTGGTGGGGTCACACCAAATTTAGGTTGTCCTCTTCCTATTAGTAGTTAGAATTTGTGTTTTATTTGCAATTTTTTTAGATATGAGAAGAGAAGTTAACTTGTGTGAATAGATAACTTGGTGACAATAGGGTCCTAATAGCATGGTGTCACTTCATGTATATAATTGGTTTTCCTACATTTTCTTTTAGTTTGATTCTTTTTATTCTTTAGGATTTTTAAAAGTTTTTGGGCACTATAAGAACCCCCCCTCTACACTAATCCATCTGTGAAATAAGACCCATAAACAAACAACAAGAACTCAAACATGATCAAGAGTTTGGAAGAACTTTCTCAAATCCTAGCAACAACTGGAATATTTTCCTATCAGAAAGAGAAAATATTGATAGTAGTCAAGAACCTATCTGCCTCTCCAGAAGTGATAGAAGAACAAGAGTCCCATGAGCTACATACACAAGAAGATCTAGAAGCATTTTTTAATCATTGTTTCCAACCTATAGGAGATACTAAAGAATCATGGACCACATTTGATGGACAGCCACCACTAGAACCTGAGATCGAGGAATTTTCGATGTGCCTTTGAGAATATCCTCCATGCACTGACGATACTAGTTATTCAAAAGAAGATGATCCATAAAGAATGAGAGAGGGAGACATGTAGAGTGATCTAAGCAAACAAGTGAACAAAGAACATCATGACTATATTAAACATTAGTTCCAGATGACAACCAAACTGAACCACCACTCTCTTCTTCAACAACTCTTCACATCATCATCAAAGTAGTTGGTACTTCGTACTCTGGTATACATTAAAGCTTATCTTTCAAACTCAAGTATGGATGTATTTCTACACTTGTTACACAACTGGTTACATTGGAAATATTCTTACATGTGAAATATGGTTTCTTGTTCTTTGATAGGATAGAGTAAAAGTTGCATGTTAGTTAACTTAGTCCTAAATAAATGCATCATATTTTCATGTTTATTTTCAAATAAATTAAATGAGATGAATATAATATTGATCTAACATAAAAAACAAAAACAACTTAGGGTATTTCTTCTTCTTATTACATATAAATTTCTAATTAATAATAATAACAATTGCTCATAAGCCTAATCTTTAAAATATTATGGGGGTTTACAAAATCTTTAAGGTTTGCATAATGATGCCCATAGGTAACTTGTACATCCTATTTTCATATCAAAACTTGTTATTCAAGCATTCTTATCAAATAGTAGCAGGAGAGCGAATGGAACTTCTACTTGTGAGGGAATACAATATTATATGGAGAAGATGAACTTGGGGACTAGGGGCACCTTTAGGTCATTCTCTCATGGCCTCATCCACCAAAAATTAAGTAAGTTTGACCATGATATGTCTTTCGACTAATCTTAATACACAATATTATTTTTCATACGAACAATATTTTATGGGCAATCTATACAATATCTCCCAACCCAATACCATCCCATCCTATAAAAAGGTTTTTAAATATGCTTCCCCATTCACCCCTGTGAAAGAAATATATAAATTTTATCTTAAGGGTAAAGTTTTGGACAAGATCCTTTGATGGAAAATGGGTGTTAGAGGCTAACTCGTCGCGATACTGAACATGTATGATGGCAGTGGATACCGACCTGTGGTATAACTAGGAAAACCCATCAGAGTACTAAAAACACTCGTGGAAAATGGGGCATTCTTCTAGGGGAAGCTATATTTTTTTAGATGTCAAAGTTACCCCATTGGGGTACTGAACAAGATTGTTGGAAATGGGTTATGAATTTGATATCTTTTACTATACCTAATCTATATTTTTCGGTATGAACAATATACTTGTGTAAATCCTTAAGAAGAAGCATGCATGGTTGAACAAAAAGCTAATGAATCTCATCTAATTTCCATTTAAGAATGTTCGCAAGATAGTCTTAAGACCCTTTCATTCATATTTAGGATGCCATTGTCCTAGGACTAGGACCCATAAGTGTAGGAGTCTAATAAACTCAAATGCAAACTTGATTAATATTACTTGAATGAAAAGAAATTTTAAAGAGGGATGACTGCTTTCCTATCAATTTCTCATTTATTAAATACCACTTATCTCCTCATGTTTTCTTGTTTAAGGATGAGAGGAAAAATATCCCATTATAATTAACATGGTTTCGTGAGAATAAAAATGTTAATGATTGATGAAATTGTAAGTAATAAGTACTTTAGGAATTTCCTTTATGCTTGTAATGTTTTCAAATTAATTTCATTTCAAAATTTACAAGCATGGAAAAAGTTTAAGTTTTGGTTGTTTCTTTGGCATAACATCAATGTTTATTTCTTCTCTCATAATAACAATATTGGTTTAGTTCTTTTAGATTTTTCTGTTCTGGTACTGCTAGTACATAAACCAGTAGGTTCTTGTACCAACAATACATAAATTTAAATATTTTTCAAGGGTAATTTTTGCAGGATATTTTCAGCAGCTCTCAGTTTTGGCATACTTCATTTCCATCCTTTGGTCAACATGTGTCAGTTCCATAATAGTCCTATTTCAACTTGCAACAATGTTTGTGTGCTTATAAGAGTTTGAATGAGGACATGCAAACCAATAGGTGTAGTCGAGAGGGAGAGGGAAATATCAACGGATTCAATACCAATGATTTACAACATCTTTTACAACTTAAAACTCAGAGCATTCTAGACACAATGTGAGTCTTGTAAGTTCCAATTTTAAAGATCATAAAGATCATGTACCTTAGCAAGTGCATCTGGTACTGTAGAATCTTGTTTCGGTACTACATAATCCTATTCCAGTATTGTCTTGTTCTAGTACCGAAGAATCTTGTGTTTGTACCAATTAATAATACAGAACTTGTATCAAAATGATATGATCATTTTTCTGTATTTGACACTGTTATTACTTAAGGTGATTGGGGGTATGAGCTATTTTTTTCATGTTCTTTCTATTAAAGAATCGGTTTAAATCATGTGCTGAATTGTTTTTATTCTTATCTACACTTCCTATTCTGAACTATCATACCTACTCCTAAATGTATTATCTTGTTAAAGTGATATCTCCACATTCATCCTTGTCTTGTTCGATATGTCTATTGTTGCATCTGCCTTATTATTACCTCATCATTTTGAAAAGTGACTTTCATTATGAATGACAAAGATTATCCATTGAAATGGTATTTAAACCACGACTATGACACTTTTATCCTAATAAGGTAATGAAGGAAAGAGATCCTAATGAGCTAACGAAGGGTGAAACTTCAGGGAATGCTCAATTTAGTTAGAATAACACCCATTTTGAAATTTTGAATATCATCATTGGATGAGGAAATGCAATAGATTGGGAATGGGGGAAATGTTGGGTCTCCCTTTTGAGATCTAAAGTTACCTCATGTTTGCCTCATGTATCAATCATTTTTCCTTGAAAGCATAAGTAATCCACCCATTTTTCTGATTGTTATACTCTCTTAACCACTTCTTGGTGTACATGAGGTAAAAAACATTTAGCTATGGTTTTTATGGTTTATTAATAGTTAGAATAATTATTAATGTGCTATAATACCTCTACCTTGTTGTGGAATTCGTATTAAGACAAGATTCTAAGAAAATGATCCAGGTCATTTGGTACCTGCACTGGAATTTTTCTGGTACCCTCACTGGAATTCATTTGGGACCCGCATTGAAAGTTATCCAGTACCTACACCAGAACATTCCATAAGTCATTTGATACCTTCACTAGAACATTCCATAAACCATCTGATACTTGCATCAAAATCCATCCATTACTTGTACCCAAAAATAACCATCTGGTACTAGCATCCTACAATCATTCGTTATCAGCACAGTCATCTGGTACCAACACACTATACAAACATCCAATACCAGATTATAGTTCGAAATATTTGCATGCTTCTAGAGGAAAATTAGAGACATGGGTTTTATCTAGAGTGACATCAAAATGTGGAAAAGTGGGTCAAAATTCACCCATATGACACATGTGGACCTCTATCTCAGGGGGAACAATTCTACAAAAATTAATAAAAATCTCAAAATGCCAACTTGTACCTCGATTTTCGTGTATATGAAGGAAGAGCTCAAAATTATAAGATATGGGTTTTGTCTAGAATATGGAAAATTAAGTAACATGGGAAAAGTTGTTAAAATTTAAAAACGGTTTAAGAGTTATGGTCAGATATATAACACCAATCTACCCAAATTACAGTCAAACCCAGAGTTTTGTGATTTGCTTTAAAATTGTCAAAATCATTTTCGGAGTTTGGGATTCGGTTTTATCCAATCCCCCAGCTAGTTTGGAGATTTGGGAATATTATTTGAGGTACACCTTAGTGATGTTATGGTACATTGATTAGAAGCATATCTCGGCTATCTCAGTATCTTGGTTGGTATATGTCATGGTGATGTTATCACATGCTTGAGGAACCTCATTGATGATATCTTATGGTAAATGGTGTCTGGAATGATTGAGACATGTCATGAGTGATATGGTTTATGGTTGAGGATACCTGATATGGTACAGGATTTGGTACATGGTTGATACATGATATGGTATAGGTTTTGGTACATGGTTTATGCATGATATGGTACATGGTTAATGCATGGTATGGTGCAGGTTTTGTACATGGTATGGTACAAGTTTTGGTACAATTTGATGTGATAGAGTGACAGTGACATGTTGAGGTGATAGTGATAGGTTGATGTGACATTGAAAATGACAGGTTGATGTGACAACGATAGTGACATGTTGATGTGACAGTGACAGTGACCGGTTGACAGTTTGATGTGACAGTGGAAATGACAGTATCAGTGGTAGTGACAGGTTGATTATACACTTATATTTCATGGAGGAAGGATGGGGAAAGGAAAGGGGGTTGTAGCCTCCTTCTAGTTGAATTGAGAGAATACAAAGAGATGGAACTTCCTTCAAGTCTGAGCTTGTAAATCATGGGGTCATATCCTCCTTCTGGTTGCAGCCAGAGAATACAAGGAGTTGGAGCTTCCTTCAAGTTGGTGCCTGAAAAACTAGGGGGTTGGAGCCTCCTTCCATTTGTAGCTAGAGAATTTAGGGAGTTATAGCTTCCTTAAGGTTGGATCCTATAAATAGGGGGTTTGAGCCTCCTTCCAATTGGTGCCGGAGAATTGGGAAGTTGGTGTTTCCTACGAGTGTAATCTTGATATATATAAGAAAACATTCTGTGGTTTTCTCCCATTTGGGTTTCCACGTAAATTTTGGTGTACTGTGTATCTGATGTGATATTGTTGAATGGTAGTGCTTATGGTTATATGGTTGATATATTGAATGAAATCATAAATTATATATTGTTGATAAAGTTAAAGATTATATATTGTGATTGAAAGTGGTAAAAAGTGCTCATACTGATTCACCCCCGCTCTCAATATTTTGAAAAATAATTCCATTCATCATAACATAAAACCATAAAAAGAAAACAATGATTTTTACGTGGAAACCCAAACAAGATAAATCCATAGAATTATTTTCTTATATCATGTCAAGATTACATTCATAGGAAGAACCAACTTCCAAGATTCTCCAGCACCAACTGGAAGCTGGTACTAAATCCCTGATTTATGGAATCAACTTGAAGGAAGCTCCAACTCCCTGATTTACTAACTCCGACTAGAAGGAGGCACAAACTCCCTGATTTTTCCAGCTCTAATTGGAAGGAAACACTTGTTGGAGAAATTTCTATTTTCGGCACACTAGTTCAGTAGGAGTAACACTAGTTCAGTGGGATTTAACTGACTAGTTCTATTTTAGACTTTCTAATTTTATACCATCACTATTAGGCATGGATTCCTAATTATAGGATGTCATTACCTATATGAGTGAATATCACTCACTCATTGATTAGATCATAATATACATTGATTCTCATTCTTCATATTATATCTCTCTTCCTTTTCCTTATAAGATTTGTTTGTGTATGCTTTATATTGGTATCCTATGCAAGTTTCCATGAAACATTGACATGGTATCAGAGCCGAGCTACTTGGAGAAACCCAGAAAAGACAAAGAAGAGCGAAAGAGGATTTGATTAAACCCAGTTTTTGCATCGTCGCAGCCTATACACAGCCAAGGTGCGACGTCGTCACACTATGTTCTTCATCTGGGGTGTGACGATTCATTTTTTCATAATCATCGCACTATTTCCTTCACGATGGTGTGACGATTCAACATCGCCTCACTTTTTCCTTCTCTAGGGTGCCACAATTCAACAACCCTCCAAAAAATTAGGTTTCTGCAGTAAAATATCCATAGCTCGAAATACACGATCTGGGTCGGGCTGAAATTTTTACTAGAGACGTATAACATAGGGATGGTCATGTTCACCAAAGATATCCAAAACCCACATCATATTGTAGGATATATAGTTGTTTTATCATATATATAGTTGTCATAGAATTGTCTGTCATATCTCATAATCCATGATCTGGGTTTTCAGGATCTTTTCAGAATCAATAGCAGGGATGGAGGCGATGCAACTTATTCAATCAATTCTGGTGATAATACTCACATCATACAACTATTTTGAATGGAATTCGAAGGCCACATTCTAACTAAAAAGAAAAGGACTATATATTTTGATGATGGCGACATAAACATAACCTACATCAATGCTTGAGAAGACCAGATGGGTGAACCGTAAGTATGAGGCCAAAAGACTACTTCTTACATTAATATCCACTGATTTGTGGTTTCATTTTTCCTCATGCAAGACTCCAAATGATATTTGGACCACCTTGGAAGGAATCTTTGGAAAGAAGGATGAGATGCGAGGTCATATGCTTGAGGTAGAGTTGAATACCTTAGACCCTAAAAGTTTTGATAATATACATGATTTCTTTACTAAATTTAAATATTTTCTATTGATGTTGGGTGAATGTGGTATTGAAAAGTCTACACAAGAGAAACAACTTATTATAACAATCTTGGCCAAGCTATGACCAGAATATGTTGTATATGTTTCCAATTTCCATTATGGCAGATGTATTTTTGGATCAAATTGAAAAATTCCTACGATGGCTCAGTTCATTGAGTCTCTCACACAAGAGCAGACAAAACTCATTCATATGATCCTAATCAAGGATCCCAAAGCACATGGACTCACCATGCATGATGGAAAAGGATCATCCAAACAAAACGAGAAGGAGAAACAAAATGAGAAGGAGGGATATTCCAAACATTTTAACGATTCTTCAAGTTCCAAAGACTCTTCATATTCCAAGAAGAATAAGAAGAGAAAGCAGTGCACTTACTGCAATAAACTGAATCACGACGAATCTGCATGCATGAAGAAACAAATCGATCTTATGGCATAGGCACTTCAACATAACAACCTTGGAAACTTCATTCCAGAGGGAGTCAAGAAGTAGAAGGAAGAAGATCATGCTCCTAAGAAAGGTAATCATCTTTATCTTGTTGCAATTAATTCCTCATCTGATTCATGGATTATATATTCCGACGCATCACATCATATGGAAGCTAAAGTGGAATTTTTCTCTTCTTTGAGTGCATGCTCAAGACCCCTTATTCTCATGGGGGATGATACTCCAGTAGCAGTAGCAGGAGAAGGGAGAGTGGAACTCCACAATGGCAATTTTGAGAATGTCTTACATGTTCCAAATATTTCTATGAATCTTTTTTCAGTTTATCATCTCACTTAGAAAGGTAAAAAGGTTGAATTTATATCAAATTCAGTTTCAGTAATTTACATGCATCACAATTCCATCATTGCAATTCGTGAGTCACAAGTCAAGGTTGTATAAATTCACTAATTTTTCTGATGATGACTCCTCTTTTCTACTTACTTTGCATGCACCTACAGTGCATTATGCACATACTCTTGTGCTTCAATCAGTTTCAGACATCATAGATGATTCCATACACTTAGATTATGTACATGGAAATAAGCAGGTATCCTTGTAGGGAATCCATTGGATTTGAGGAGGAATCGATATCGACATGAGGAGCCTTCTCATGTACTTTTATCTTCTGAACCAACGATGCCCATGCATTTCTATATTGTTCAATCTTATGATCCACATACCTACAACGAGGCTATTAGAAATCCATTATGGGAAGTATCCATGCAAAAGGAGTATAACTCACTTCTAAAGAATCAGACTTGGCATCTAGTTCCACTTCCGCCAGAAAGGAATATTTTCACATGCATATGGGTCCACTAGATCAATAGGTACAAGACTAGACATGTTTCCAAAGGACTTCATCAGATCCATAAATATTTGTACATCTTCACGAAGACTTTCAGTGATAAAAAGTTTCAAACTTTGCGGGATCATCTTGCAGTGAAGAACACAGTTGCCTAGCAACTGCCTTTTATTCTTTTGATGCATTGTCTTTTGAGGGGGGGTTTCGTTCCCACATGGTTTTCCCTCTTTCCTCATTTTTATTCAGTGTTCATTAGTTTAATTTTACATGAGTACCTAATATTTCCTAGTAGTCATGACTCTTTTTTTACACCATAATGATGTTGAGGGGGGGTGTTGGAGAAATTTCTATTTTTGACACACTAGTTCAGTGGGAGTAACACTAGTTCAATGGGATTTAACTAACTAGTTCTATTTTAAAATTTCTAATTTTATACCATCACTATTATGCATGCATTCCTAATTATAGGATTTCATTTCCTATATGTGTGAAGATCACTCACTCATTGATTAGATCATAATATACATCGATTCTCATTCTTCATATTGTATCTCTCTTCCTTTTCTTGATAAGATTTGTTTGTGTATGCTTTAGCTAGGTATCATGTGTAGGTTTTCATAAAACACTGACAACACTCACTGCCTAAAGCACATGTACCAACCTACTGAATGAAGGAACCAATATTCTCAACTAAGCACCAATTCATTAAGATATCACCAATACAAGATATTCATACACAAAGAACTTATGATTTCACCTGCATGCTTCATTATGTATACAATCCTTCAAATCCTAGCAAGCCTCATAACATCATTCTTAGAATGTAATCACTGATGGTAACATCCATTCACGACAACATCCACTAACCCCAACATCCACTCGCGACAACATTCACTCATGGAAAGATCATGTAAACATCATGGAAACATCACAACTTCATAGAAGATCATATAGAAACATCACAACCCCACAACAAAATCACAACCTTTAAATACAATCCCAAAGTCACTTCTTAAATCTTGACATAAAACTACTCAGAACTATACCTCAAATCTGCAAACTTGTAAGATTTTCCACAATCTTGAATTTCTATTCTTGATTCTAAAAATTGGACCTTAAATATTGGGATCTGTTCTCCTTATAATTCAACAAGTGGAATTCAATTTGGACCTACCAAGTTTCATATATAACCATCTTATCTCGAACACTTGTTTAGGACTAGTTTCTGGATTAGTCACAAACTCTAACTTCCAACAAGTATAACTCCATACCTGTAATGAACAAGATATGAAACATGTACCCAATATTCTTCACTATCTTCTCTAACGTTCATCCAATTTTCACTCCTTGACTCATCCCCAAACAAAATTTATAGCGAAAATGGCAAGATGACTCGTTTTGAAGAAGAAAGTCCTAGTTGTAAAAACCTCAACTTCCATTGAGTATAACTCCAAAACTATAATGAGTCAAGACATGAAATTAGTATTCAAGCTTATTTTCTATATATTCTAAAACATCTCCTCATTTCTCTATCTGAATCATTCTAAAAAAAAATTGTATAAAAAATGCCAAGATGACCTTCAAATAAAAACCCTAGAACAAACCTTCACAAGACTTCATCTTCCTTTGGAATTTTTTCCTTCTTAAGAATATTCCTTAGAATTCTCTTTCACACCATAAATACATCCCAACACCTTGAGCACACCTATGACTTTATATCTTCATTTTTTGGACTTAAAAATGCGAAAATTTATCCTATATTTATAGTAATTATGTCCCCAAAAATTAGCTGAGTCGACCTCAATTTTATGGATGGGTTATTGGATGGAAAAATTCATATCGCCTCATTCCTAAGGAGTTATAGGGTCTTCTTTATAGTGTTGTAAAGGTATCGGAATAATATTTACAACCATGTAATTTGTGCTTCCATTTGAGTTAGTTATGTAGGGTAAAAATTCCCTCAAATATAGGGTATCCAAATTGACCAAAAATAATACTTTCAACAATCTCCATCTTTTAATGTTTATCTTGGACATCTGTAGGCTTGTAATATTTATCTTGGAAATATTTTGGACTCCATTTTCATATAAATAAAAGTGGGCATGTGAAAAAAACCACATGTTGTATCATCCCGTGAGGTCCATGCTTAAAAGATACACCTTAAGGGGACCACTTTGGAGTTATATACATTTATGTCAAGGCTCCTTCAAGGGCCTTCAAGGCTTCTTCAAGTTGGACACATCATTACTACTTCAAGGGTTTCTTTAATTTGTTTTGACATTGAATTTTCCTCATGGATTGACTATTGCATGTTGGCTTCTCAAGGCTTCATCAACATGTATTCAAGGCTTCTTCTCTTGGCTTCATGGCTTCAAGGATTCTTTACTTGGCTTATGGATTCACGGATTCTTCACTTGAATTCATGGATTCAATACTCAAACGATATCAAGGATTATTTACTTGGATTCATGGATTCAAGGATTCTTTACTTAGCTTCATGGATTTGAGGCTTATACACTTGGCTTCAATACTCAAACAATCTCCCTTTTTCATTGCCACATCATCATCATAACTGTTACATCCTTATCATTACTACCACATCATCATAATCATTTCCACTTTGACATCAATGAAAACATTTTCTCAACATGGCTATGGAGAACCAGTGGTACAAAAAACTACGCCTTGTAGGAGGTGGCTCCACACTTTCAAGAGAAAGACAAGATGTCCTTCCTGACCAATGAAGCAATTGGTTGACAACCTTGAATCAATGATCCAAAAGTAGTGATACAGACACAACCTAAGGAAAACTATACAAAGAAGCACTCCACTAAAAATTCCTAAGAGAAACATCACAGACAAAAAAAATATTCAAAACTTCAACCTAGGTGCATGAGGTCCCGATTCCAAAGAAATGAAAAAGTGGAAAGGGACTTTCAGATATCGACATAGGTTGATCAAGTCTCAAGACCGATGAACGAAGGAGTGAGAAGTAGTTACCCTGAACTCCACTAACCAGCCTTATCTGGTGCAAATACCCTCACTTTGCGGGTCACCCTACAGTAGTACTAAAAAGTGTGATACAACATCTACCTCAGGTACCATGGGAAACCACGTGCAGTCACCTATGAGATACCTAGGAAAATAAACTATGGATGCCAACTCATAATCCACATTTGGGGGGTATAGTCGGTAGTTGGGATGGAGTGTATGGGAAGGATAATTGAGTTTGAAGCTCTTCTAGAGGGATGTCTCCAAAAGGGATTGTGTCACTTCATAAAAAATCAAACTAAGTACGAAGCTTCTAGAGGACTGACACCAAGAGGGCCAGTATCACTTCAGGAAAACTTAAACCAAGTACGGAATTCACAATGGAGTGATGCCATATGAGTCAATGTCACTGTTAGTCCCTAAAACTACATAACTTCTTTACTACTCTTAAAATATAGCCTATCCATTCATAAGCCTTTTCCTAAGCTATTTTTTTTCCTTGTTTGTTGTACATTTTATCCTTATTGTTCATTTTTCGTGTGATTACCTTTGCTTAAATTTGATTTCATTTGTTTCTTATAAGATATGCTTAGAAGTGATTGCATGGGTTAAAATGTATCACATAAGATATAGTTTGATTTACACTTTTTTAGTTAAAGGTCTTTTCCCAAGTTCTAAGGGATAAAGAAGGTCCATTGCAAAAATGATTTTGTTCTTGTAGTGCACAAAAAACATCATGACTGAAGGTGTGTTTCAAGATCTGGATATTGTGACAACATAGTTTGATTGTGAAGGAGTATTGTGCAAATTAAAGCTCAAATTTCGAGTTATGATATAACTCATTCAATATCATCATTTGGGAAAAATTTTAACGAGTTCATGTTATACTGCAATAAGGAAAATGAGAGTGATTGTTTGATTATTTTGTGTATAACAAGAATCTATTATGTTAGTCATTTTGCACAGTTTTTCTTCTAACCTCATTTGCAGAAAAACAAAACCCTAGTTTTCACAATAAATTTGTGATCAACAATATGACTCACAGTAGGAGTAGTCAACTTATCTGTTTGGAACCAGAGGGAATTGAGACGCTACAAGATCTTCCAGAAATAAGAAAAAAATTCATTCAATCAGAATGGCATAGATTCTACTGTGCATTTCAAGGGAACCATACATAGATTGCTTTTATATTTTCCAATAATTTAAATGGTTTTAGACCCAAGTGGGAGACCTTATCATTCAAGTCTGAGAACAATACATTGTTGCAAATTTTGGTTTACCCATCAACAGTGAGAGTTGGTTTAAAAATAATGAAATTCCTAGAGACCTCTGCAACCAGTTTCTAAATGAAGGGATCTCATACAGGAGTTATGATTGATCTCTAAGTCATCATCGAAAGACACTAAACTCTTGAAAGTTTATGCAATCAAGGATCATACTTTATGGTTGCTTATAGGTTATAGAAATTGGGGCCTATCCAAAATGCTAGCAAAGGTTTCATTATTTTGTTACATGGAGTTTAAAGATCCAATAGAAATTTGATTTTACCACATCTTTCAAACTCATTTAACCTATTGATCCACCTACCAACAAAACCCAAACTTAAAATCATTGCAATAAATGAGGTGCCCTAGCTTCGCTCTCCTGCATTCAAAGGTCAAATTTAGGGATAATGCATATTTTGGCATCATTGCCAGGGAACGAAGTAATGAAGAAATATTTCCCTAGGAGAACGACAATGATGAGAGCTAGCTCTTGATGGAGAACGAGAGTTAGACACAGAATTGCGACTGCCGATCATTCACTTGGAAAATCCATGATCAAAAGACTCCACTGGAGGATGAGCCCTATTAATAGAGTAATGAAAAGGAGGAAGGGAAAGACCAGGTATCAATCCATCAATTTTGTCTAAGAAATTATATTCTTTTTTATCAACTTTTTCCTATCTTTTCCTTTACATGTCAAAATAATTATCCTATTCTTTGGATACTCAGAAGATCATAACCCTACCACTATGTGTCCCTCATAAAAAAAATAAAAATTCCTTCTTATTTATTTGTTAGCTTGATCCAATTCCTTCATCTGAACCATATAATCACTCATATCAAAAGATATCAAAACTGATTTACCACTTCTTGAAATCACTTCTCCACCCTATAATCAACTCACTGAAGTTTAATCCAATATTCAGGAAGGATATAAACCTCTAAATTTTCCTTTTTTCCTTCATGATTATCCTCCTAATGTTTTAGAATACCTTCCTAATATCAATGGATAAGATCATGCTACAGTTGAGAAACACATGGAAGCCTTTCAAATATTTACAGATCTTTTTGAAATCATATATGATGATCTATTTATGAGAAATTTCTTTTAGTCTTTACAAGGAGATGCTAAAATATGACTTAAGCACTTGCAGGCTGATTCAATAAATTCATGGGTGGATTTCCGTAATTTTTTTATAAGATATTGGGGAAAAAGGAAGTCTTATGATCAATACATTTCTGAATTATATTCCATGAAGAGGAGGAGGGATGATATTGTTGTAAACTTTAATAGGATATTTCAGAACTTTTATCTCAGTATGCCTATTGATATTCAACCATTTGAAGCTGTTGATAGGGTGTTTTACACCGCAAGTGATCATCATCCTTATTTAAATTTACTCCTAAGAGAAAGGAGATCCTTAACCCTGCAACAAATTTTTACAGATGCATAGGAAATTAAGGACAATCTTTGATCCTATGGAAAAATTCAAAATCAAAGATGGAATGAACATGAGAATGGTCATGATCAATAAAGATCAAATCTTGGTTTTCACTTATTTCAGAACGATGATACACCGTCTTCATATTTAGAGCAATGATTTTTTTATTGATGATTTTCATGAGAATGATTTTGCTGAGGGTAGTGATAAATTTGTTGAAGATGAAGTTGTTGTTCCAAGATACCTTGTTTCTAATATAACTGATCAAGAATTTTTGTTTTCTTATAATGATATTGAAGATCTTATTCCATCAAGTTCTTTTCATGGATTTTCTTGAAACCAATGATGTATTGATGATTTAAATTTTCTTTTTCTTTAAGATGGTAAATATGTAGAAGAAGAATCACTTTTATATGAATGTTTTTTTAGTTCTTCTATTCAACAATAAAAAGTTTATGATGATTAAATTAGTGAGGAATGTCCACAGTTTCTAGGAGATCTTGTTGCCCCTAAAGTTTATGATTTATGATGAATTTGGTGTTCATGAGCCGTTTTTAATAGATCAAGAGGATAATAGAGTTGTTAAGGTTGCATATTTAATACAGAGGAAATCTTTTCTTTTCGATCAACTAGAGATTGGTACGTTAGTCTACAATGAAATGTGCAATAAAGAATTTGTGTATGATGAGCGTGAAGAAGGTTATATACAGAGGTGTCTCTTTAAGCCTGAACATCAGCCTTATTTTTTACAGCAGCTAGAAATTTATCATGTTTTTCATGATCCCATGTCCATTTGGATGGAGTCTTCCTTTTCAAAGGTTTCCAATGTTGCAGCTTGTGGCATACCACTTATTTGAAGCATTATTTCTGAAAATGTTGCATTATTTTTTCACTTTCTCATTCAGTTGCATACAAAATAATCATTTCATCAGTCAAATGCTCACTTGGATGCATTGGAAGTCTTCTTATACATAATCAGTTCAATTCAACTAATTAGAATAGGAAGTGTATATAAAAAAGCTGGCTTTTTGAGCATTTATTTTTCATTTTGTTGGTTTGCAACAGATCAACATAAATAATGACTCCATATCATAATAGAGACAAGGAACAATACAAAGCAATGATTTTCAATGTTAGTTTGTAGTTTGGTTTTCCAACATGAAAAATGATTTGTTTTCAGGGAAGATTGGTTTACAGCGTGATGAGCAGTTGCAAGTTGTAGCAAAGGAAGAAGGCACTAAGTCTACAACCCTTAATGTCTCACAAGGAGAACATTATACCCAAATGGAGCCAATGTTAGTCCCTAAAATTGCATAACTTATTTCCTACTCCTAAAATCTAACCTATCCATTCATAATCCTTTTCCTAAGACAATTTTTTTCCTTTTTATATGTACATTTTATCCTTACTCTTCATTTTTGGTGTGATTACGTTTACTTAAATTTGATTTCATTTTTTTCTTATAAGATATGATTAGAAGTGATTGCATGGGTTAAAATGTGTCACATCAGATATAATTTGATTTACATTTTTTTAAACTAAAGTTATTTTCCCAAATTCTAAGGGATAAACAAGGTCTGTTGCAAAAAGGACAATGTTGTTGTAGCGCACAAAAACAATCATGATTAAGTGTGTGTTTCAAGATCTAGATGTTGTGACAACATATTTTGATCATGTAGGAATATTATGAAAATGCAAGATGAGCTGTCAAGTTATGATCGAACTCATTCAATGTCATGATTTGGGAAAAATTTAACGAGTTCATGTTATGTTGTGATAAGGAAAATGAGAGCGATTGTTGGATTCTTTCACATATAGAAAGAATCTGTTGTGTTAGTCATTTTGTGTAGGTTTTATTCTAACCTCATTTGCAGAGAAACAAAAACCTAGTTTTCACAACATATTTGTGATTAACAATATGACGCGCAACATGAGCAATCAACTTATCCGTTTAGAACCAGAGGAAATTAAGAGATTCTACAAGATCTTCCAGAAATCAGGAAAAAATTCATTCAAGAAGAATAAAATAGATTCTACTGTGCATTTCAAGGGCACCATACAAAGATTGCTTTGATATTTTTCAAGAATTTCGATGCGTTTCATACCCAAGTGGGATACCTTATCATTCAAGTCTCAGAAAAATCTGTTGCTACATCTTTCGGTTTACCCATCAACAATGAGAGTTGGTTTAAAAAGAAGGAAATTCCTAGAGACCTCTGCAAACAATTTCTAATTGAGGAGCATCAAAATTAGGATTGGATCCAGAGAATTCTAAATACATGGATTAAAGAGGAAAATATAAATACCCTACCAATGGTCCATAAATATATAAACGTATGAAGGGATCTCATACAAGATTTATGAATGATATCCAAGTCATCATCGAAAGACACTAAACTCTTGAAATTTTATGCAATTAGGGATCATAAATTATGGTTTCTTACAAGTTATAGAAATTAGGTCCTATCCAAAGTTCTAGAGAAGGTTTCGTTATTTTGTTACCGGGAGTTTAGAGTTCTAGTATAAATTTGATTTGACCATATCTTAATTCAAACCGTAAATCCATTTTATATGAAATTTGGAGGGGACATGCATTAGAGTAAGATGAACAAACCTAGTGAATTCCAAGTAAAATTAATCCACATTTTTCGTGAAATGAACCACCGCTACCTACAACCATTTTATGTTTTTCGCAAAAACTGTGAACTGGGTTTATCGCAAAATTGACATGCTGAAGAATCACGATGATATGAATACACTAACTAAAAATATGCTCGACCCAGTTTGGCATTTGGGAGAAAAATGGTAATGAACAACTACATGTAATCCCATAGCGTCCTCAGTTTTGAAACATCAGATATGTCTGAAGATTACATGAAAATCATTGAAGATCTAAAGCAACATGATCATAAGGTTGAGGTACAAAGCTCTAAGTTACATAGGAAAATTCAAAAGTTGGTTGAGAAACATAGAAAAATGTGTAAGTTTTGAAAGAGGCTCAAAAAAAAGAATATCAAATTATAATGGACTAACATTGTACTAAAAAAAAAGCTACGATAGGATTAGAAGGTGTATTTTGTGAGTAGGATCAACACTTTGGATCACAAAAGACCAAATCCAGGATGGATATTGAGAGGTTATATTTTCCCATAAATTTTTCATCAAGATATTATTTTAGATCACATTTTGTTAGTATCATGTAATATCTTTTTGAGTCAAAGATATGATCCTAAGATAAAGGATCTCTCACCTAGGATATTGGGTTAGTTATTTGCTCAGATTCGATCTAAGTCAATATTAGAGTCCATTTAGAGTTGAGTACATCCTTTTGTAATCATAACTTTACCTGTGATTTAGGATCTGGGATCTAAAACTTAAATGTACTTTTTGTTTATAAAAGAGGATGAATAGAGATGGCCAAAGGTGGATATTTTGGAAGAAAGAGAAGGGAAAGCCTATATATTTACATAGTTCATTTTGTATGCAACATTTTCATACTAAAGGAAATCAAACATACTGATCGTTTGACTTTTTATCTATGTTTTTCATCTATCTGTATTATTTGAATGCATTTGGAGATATGCAAAGCATTGATTTCACCTCTTTTCAACCATTGTTCCTTATTTTTATACAACCCGTTTGAAGAAATTACATTCAATTAATGGTTTCAAGTTTCAAATATGATTTTTAACTTGAAAATATTCTTTATGCAAGTAACATATTGTTATCTTGTAATTTGCGTTTCTTCTTTCTTTTCTTCTATATTCAATTGTCACTTTGTTAGATTTTTCAATATGAATGCACTTGATTAAATGGAATGTTGTTTATTATTTGATTGAAGAAGTGTAGCCAGTATTGTGCCCCTTTGTCTCATCCAAACTCATTTAACCTATTGATCCACCTACCAACAAAACCTAAACTTAAAATCATTGCAATAACTGAGGTTCCCTAGCTTGGCTCTCCTGTAGTCAAGGGTCAACTTTAGGGATAACAGTCACTTCAGGAAAAAACCTCCAAATACACTCAATCTATTATGCTTGGTCAAGTTTTGGAGGGGTTATCTCCTTTACTCTTCCTCACATGACGTCATGTTTAGCTCTTGTGTTATAGGAGGCTCCGAACTATGCCTATATGACATTTGGATTTCTCTCCCTATCTTAAATTCCTATTTTTTTTTAACCAGGCTTGGAGAGTTATCTCTCCAATTCTAATCCAAGGCCCTAACCCTAAACTTGTTTGTGAGCCCTACAAACAAATTCTAGTAAATTTAAAGCTTAGCATTCATTTTAGCAGTTGTTTTTTACTCAAAGGATACATAAGTGAAACTGATGTTGTTTTTATGACTCAAGAAGAGAAAGATTTAAGAACATTGTGCTTAATAAATC
Source organism: Picea engelmannii (assembly GCA_009831015.1). Lineage (NCBI taxonomy): Eukaryota > Viridiplantae > Streptophyta > Pinopsida > Pinales > Pinaceae > Picea > Picea engelmannii. Next base: position 119,641 of record ML778632.1, read on the forward strand.
AAATTTCTCTTCAAATGAAAAGGTTCAATACACTTATTTTACGATCTTTTCAAAACGAAAAAAGATATATTTTTGTTTGTATGCAAGATCTAAGATTACTTTGAAATGCAAGCCTAAAATGCTATTTTATTTTGAATGGAAATGAAAACTAAATTGCCACCTTAGGCTAAATGAAAAACATAGTATAAAATAACTTTGCAAACTATTTTTTTTTCTTTTTGTAAAAGGCTACTTAAAACTGAAATCAACAACTTTTTCGAAACAAGAAAAATGCATAAAAGGCCTGAGTGCTAGAAAATGAGTTATGTTCTTGAAAAAACTTAAGAGGTTAGCGAATAAGAGAAGAAACAACCAATAACCAAGATATTTTTCCTTTTTGTTACTAAAAAGAGATAAAATGCAACTATAATGCAAATTTGTATTTTCTTTTTATAAAATAAGGAAAGAAGGAAAATAGGAAGAACGAAGAAAGTCCAAGATCACTGAAACACAACAATGAACTGGAATAATTTTCCAGCCACTCAAGACTAACCTTTGAACCCACCTAAAAACCTTATATCCAAAAAGATAAACCAATCAAAGAGAAATAAATTTTAATCAAATTTTGAAGTTTACAAAGACTTGATATAACATTCAAAGGCACAAACCAACTAGAGAAGTTTTAGGAAATGTTGAACAACCATCCCAAAACTTCCTAGAAATTACAATGGCCCTAAGAGAAACTTTTCATAAGTGTATGCTAGTGTAAACTATGTGTAGCATACGTATGCGACTGAAACTAAAGTGAATCATGTATATACATGGTTCATACAAAGAAAAAATGCATACACCTTAGAAAAAACTAAAAAAAAGAGAAATTTCAAATAAGAAGGAAGATTCTAGAAACTTGAAAATAATTATGAGAAAGTAAATTTTTTTACAACAATCCCATAAAAAAATAAAATCAAAAATCACAAGATCCCTTAAATTTACCCAAACTAGGAGAAACATATCCCCAATATGGTTGCCAATTATGTTATGAGATTTTCAACCCTATGCCATTGAGTCTATGTCACAATAGATCACAACCATATCGAAAAGACTGAACCTTCCCTCCAACATACAAATCAATAAACAAATTATTTCTTAGAAGAGATAAAGAAGGATCTCATACCTTGTATCCAAATGTTCAATGAAGATCATCACTTTCAACCTTTGACTTGCTTGAGACCTCTGTCTCTACCAACTTGCAAAAGGAACCAAGTAAATACTGCAATAAGATAGTTACCAAACTAAATTATAAATGAAATATGTCAATCTAGATATGTAAGGAAAATTCAACATATAAGAACTAGTTAAACATTATTGCACATATATTGGATGGAAAGCGGAATATTTTATTAATCAACATGAATAGGTGAAATGCAACTTGATTCTGACTGATGGAACTGCCTTTAAGCCAACTGCTTGAATTAATCCATTGAACTCTTCAAGAATCAAATCAACAATGTAGTACTTCCTCACATGATCCACAAGAGATAGGAACACACCCAATAATCATATAGGAGAGAGGAAGAGATACTAGAAACTAAATTTCCAGATCAAGGGATACTACTTAGAGATTTAGGGAATAAGAAAACTTGCAAATTGACAATATGTTCTTGCACCAAGGTTGTCTCTCATCATATACACCCCCATAGGTTCTTATATACCATCCTAAAGAGGTTGATATGGTTACATTCCATTGTGTATGAGAAATTGGGGGTTTAGGATTGGGAAAACCTATAAACCTCACCCAAAAGCACATAATATTTTTAATTTTCACAAAAATTAGGGTGTACATGATTTTCACATTATCAAATAATGTATGTATGTGGGTTGCACATGTATGAATAACATACATCAATAAATATAGTGTTTTTTATATTATTTTGATGAAGGATATTGGGATTTAGATTTTCCAGCTAAGGAATATATTAGCCCATCTCACAAATCCAGTATGGAGTGGAAATTTTTTCTGTAACATGCTCCCTCCCTCCCTCTCTCTCCCCCCCTCTTCCCCTCTCTTAATATATCCCTCTTTCCATCTCTCTCTGTCTCCTCCACTCTCCCCCATCTCTCTCTTTATCTACCTCCCCCTCTGTTTGTCTCTCTCCCACTCCCCCATATCTTTCCCTCTCTACCCCCTCTCTTTCTCTTTATCTACCTCCCCCTCTGTTTGTCTCTCTCCCACTC
>ML778632.1:123534-140983 GCA_009831015.1 Picea engelmannii
GGGGGGGAGAGGGGGATATATTGTGTTATCAGGAAGGTGTGCACATTCTTGTTACTAATAATTCTCATGAACATTATGAATGTGTGTGCATTCCTAAAGTGAACACATTATTTTCATTTCAATTTTTTCTAGGAATGCGTGCATTCTCCTAAACATGTGTTTCTCGGGAATGCACGCGTTCCTAAATAATCCAAGTTTTCAAGTATATGTGGTGGTTGGTGAGTACCAAGGATGTAGGATTAAGAACATGTGCATGCTCCTATAAATGCGCATGTGTTCCTGCAGGTGCGCGTTCTTGCTCACCTCGTTTCCACTTTATCATCCACCAACTTTGTGCACTCACCCTTATTTCCATTGTTGTAGTGGTGTTTCCATTTTAGGTAATGGAACATTGCAAGTTGGTATTGAAGCTTCAATGAATTTCTCTCTTGATGCCCTCTTTAATAAATGAGGAATACATCCTAATATTTTATGACTAAGGAATCACAATTGGAAGGTTCCATGAAGTTTGTAGAAGAAACAAGGTAGCTTTTGCAAGGGAAGGGACCCAAAAAACTATATTCCTTGTTTCAAAAATTAATATATTGGTGAGAGATGAGTATCTGAATCCTTGGGGATAAACACTATCACATCTATGAGATCCCGAGAGCCTCTTATAGAACCACTTTCAAAATTTAGATGAAATACCTATAATACAAATTTAGTAGTGAAGTGAAAGTGTGTGCATGGTTAAACAAGATCAATTTAACATTCAAGGTGAAACACACACATGAGAAATATGTTTCTATAAAATTCTAAGTTAAAGTTTCCCCTATAACATTTGGATGGGATATCCCATACATGGGGTGTAGAGAGATTAATCGAGCTAAAAACCCTAGAGGCTACTTTTGTGATTTTATAGATGCAACAACTTAGAGAGAAAACCATAAGTGGGATGAGCCTTATGATGGCTAGAACATGCACTTTTTCTATAACGACTTGAGCATTGTAAAGTACATTTAGAATTTCTAAGTCTTGAAATTCAAGGCACCCATACTCTTTATGAATCTACCATAAGAAAACTATGTTTCAAATTAGCAAACAATCTAGACTGGCGTAAAAATGTTGAACCGTGAGACCCTTTTGGAAAAGACACCACTAGGAGAGGAGGGAGTAATGTTGAAGATAATAAGAGAAAAAATATTATTTATAACAAAATGTCATATACATATGATAAGAAGGTGAAGGGAGAGGAACATATTGAAATTCCACAAATCAAACCCCTTATTCATCAACTCATCCAAAACCATATTCCCTCACCATCAAACCTTTATTATAAATGTTATTGACCCTAGTTGGAGGGTCATATATATATAACGGTCGAAAAGTTGCACCAATCAAATTGTGAATAGGAGTATTTTTCAGAGTATAATCTTGGTAAAGAACTAGATGATTTGTCCATTACCAATACATGCCCCAAATTAAAAATTAGAGAATTCTTAGTCTCATTAGTTTTAATGAATGTGTTGGGTAGACTTTATACCATTGATTTTAATTTCCATGCTATAAAACAAAGGGTAATTATTATAGTTCATCTTGGTAGTACATCAACCATTCTAGATAAGAACAAATCAAGAATTTGGGCCTCCATCAAGAGATATTTGAAACACTTTCCCATCCAAATATTATTCCATAATTATATTTAGTGTTAAGGTGTGGTGCATAAGGTGGAACTTATCATGAAATCCTAGATTCTAAAGGATTATTTCTATGTCACGGATATTAGAAGAGTATTTATCTTATTTTCGATATTCAATGGTTTTTCCATAAAGACATACTCCACAAACCACATATGAAATTCCTATCATTCCACCAACATAGTTTTTGGTTTTGATGCCACTCTTAAAGGATTAGAACTTAAAATAATCCATACTAGACACTTAAAACACACATATACAATTTTGAAGAATGACCAATTTGTTTACTATATGGAAGCAATTCCTTCTCCCCAAACTTATGCTCTAGGCATATCTACATTACTTCAAAAGTATAATGAAATATTCTATATTCTATGATATATTTGTAGAACACCCACATGATAGTGGAACGGAATATGTTATTGAGTTGGACCCTACAATGGTGTGCTTTTGTTGATATTTCCATTTTCATATATCATATATATTCAAAGGGTAATGAAAGAACTTTTGGATGATGGCTTCATAACTCTTAATAATAATACTTATGCTACGTTGATGGTCTTGGACAGGAAAAATGATGGTTCTTAACACCTTCATATCAATTATAAATAGAAAATTCATATCATAATCAAGAATAACTTCCCATGCTTCACATAGATGCTTGATAGACAAGCTACATGGTGCCATTTTTTTTTTCTAAGATTGACCTTTGTTTAATATTTTATTAGATACCTATATGATTATAGGACCAAGATAACACTACATTTGGGACTCATCATGGCCACTTTTAATTTTAGGTGATGCCATTCAACCTCTACAATTATCTTGCTACATTTCAAGGTTTTAAGAGAAAGGTGTTTGGAAAGTATCTCCACATGTTTTTATGAGAAAGGTGTTTGGAAAGTATCTCCACATGTTTATTCTAGTTTTCTTTGATGATGTACTTATATATAGTATAATATTCACAGATAATATAGAGAATTTGGATCTTGTATTAGATATTTTAGCACAACAATATATTTATATAAAGGTATTCAAGTCTTTCATTAATACTTCCTTGCCATATTATCTCTATAAAATTATTCATATTGATCTCGCAACTATTCAATATTCCATTCAAAAGCGTCTATTATCGTGTCTATTATCCTCAAGAATCTTTGGTAATTTTTGGTCTTAGTAGGATTCTACCATAGATTTAGCTAGACTTCTCTTCTATGACTTGTCCGCTAACTAAATTAACAAACAAGGGTACCTTTCATTGGTTCTCTAAGGAACACCAAGATTTTAGGAGCTTACAAGATACCATTTTTTCAATATTCGTGACATAATTACCTTTTATTCCACCCAACCCTTCACTATTTATTATGATTCCCCTCCTTCACTATTTATTATGATTCCCCTCTATTTGACATAGTGAATTACCTTTAAAAAATAAATACAGAATCGTTTCCCTTTAAATAAAAAAGTTGAATAATGAATAAATGAGTATGTCGTCATAAAACAAAGAAATGTTGTCCATGCTTCATGTAGTGATCCGCATTAATTACTTTTAGGAAATACATTTTATTAAAACTAATCACCTTTACCTTATGAGCTTATTAATGCATGTTTCTCTAACATATGCGACATCACAAGTTGATTTACCCTCTCCAAGATTGTGATTTTGAGATCATTTATAAGAAGGGTAACGAGACTATTGTTGCAGATGACTTATCTCTATGGGTACACCACCCACCATCAAATTCATATTATTTATGCAATTTGATTGGTACCATAAATCCTCATAGAATACATATTATATGCTTCTATAGTTGAACTTTAACTAGACATTATTGATGACAGAAAGGGATAACCTTGGACTATAAGAATTGTGTCATTCTCTTTAAAATTGCATATATTTTTTATTGTCTTTCTTCTTTTGAAATAAGATATTCAACATGACCATGAAATATGTCTCTCAGTTGGTCATGTTGGTTTACATAAAACTTATATGAATGTTTCCTACAAATTTTATTAACAAGAAAATGAACTATGCTATTGAGTGTTTTTTTGTTATAATTTGACACTTGTAAGTGCACTAAGTGCACTATTTCTAATCATGGTTATATATATCCTAATGCCATACCCAACTAGAAGTCAGAAAAGGTATGTGTGGATTTCATCAATAATCTATTATTGTGTAAATATAAGAATGTTATGATTGTGGTACTTGATAATTTAACAAAAAATGCTCATTTCATTCTCTTCACAACCCAGTTTATAAGTTATAGTATTTTTTATTTATGTAAGACACCTGGACCCCTAATCCTTACTTAGGCTAATGGGGTGTTAAAATTTAATCTTTTCTTAATCGTATCGAAACTTCTCCTTGGGTACACCATCGTCTTTTTCTCATCAGGAGCTTTCCAACAACACTAATTATGCTTAGATCTGATTCCTGGATCAAAATTTATGTCCTTCGATAGTTTACAGGCCTTCTTTTAGCCAACTACCACCTCAATACCACGTGGAATACACAGAACCGCCTATCTCTCATTCCATCCAATGTGGCACTGAGGTGGCATCTTCCATCCAACCCATCAGTTCCAACTCAATGGCCCTAATCACTTGGGCTTGTATTCTCCATCATCGTTGGGGGTCCAACTCTCGTGAAGCATAAAATCCTCAATCCAATGGTTCTGATGATTATCCATCCTTTGTGAGGAACGTATTCATTTTCGCCAGGGTTCTCCCTCAACAGAGATACTAGTTACCCCCACTACTGGCTCCGAAGACGACCACTCTATTGGAACGGATCTGGATCCATCATCCATCGACTCTCAGGAATATTCCTCCAATGGCTCTGATCATATCGACGCTCCTAACTTGCATGCAAAATAAAATTCTAGTATTCACCGCCCACATAGTGAATGAATGGGACCCACAAGAATCAACAACTATGGCTTTACCTCACCTATCCATTGATTAAGGATTGTCACTCCATATCTCGACCTTGTCTTCATCAGAACTAGCTCCCATATACACTCCTAGGCCCAATCCCATCATCTTTTGATGAATGGATGAGATCCAATGACATCTATATCTAATGATCAAGATTATGATCACAGTTCAAAGGGGTTTTGAGCCCCCCTCTAGGACCACACATGTCCCTCATCCAATCCACTGGTGAAACTTGTCACCTCGATAGTCACATTGGGTGCCATGTTGGAATACCACATCATCCTGATGTCATCATCCCTTTTTCTTCTTCTTTCGTGACCATTTAGGACCCACAACAGATCGATGATCGTCATTTCACTATTCCCACTCAATGATAAATGACTGAGATCTTCCCAATTATTCGTTATCCTATGAACTCTTGGGTCATCACTCAACTATACCAACCTTTCATGCTCTAATGTAAGGCATCTAGATCAGATGGTCCAGATCTCACTGTCATCACCCTTAGCAGATCCTCGATTGTCAATAACCCTGACATCTCATCGTCGTCCGTGCTTTTGGCTAATACTCAACCTCACCAAGCCTCTAGTCTCAACGATGGTACCACTAACATCAATGATTCAAATATCATCAGGGTTTCTACCGATAGATCGATGACTCTCATCAATCCTCATTCCTTTATCATCGTTAGAACATTTGGGTCTACACCCCAACTTCGCCAATCCATCCACTCCCAATGACGATTTTCCCAGAATAGACGATCTAGATTTCCTATCCTATAATATGATGACCAGGGTTTAAAACAAAATCCTAAAGGTCCTCCTCAGCCAACAGAGCCTACTTTTGTACGATCGACTAATCCCCTAGTGATACTTGTCCCCACTAGGACCTGCTAGCTTCCAAGTTGGAAAGCCATGTCATCATGACATCAAATTCCTTTTATCACTTAAATGGGGGGATTTCTAGGGATCTACAATGGAGGTTAACCTAATCTACAAATTAATCAATGGTCCTTATCAACCCTCCTGACTTATCATTGTCAACACTCCATAGCACGACCCTCACTTCTCATCTCTCTATTTCTCGATGACGATGCACATTGAACCGACAAATCAAATCTAGCCATGACCACTTTGAATAGATCGATGGTTCTCTATAGTTCTCATGCCTTTGTCTCCATCATCATTCTTTGAACCATCACTCATATTAGCTAATGCTAGATCCCCGATGACAATGCGATTAACATCAATAGTCCAGATCTGACCACCGTATGAATCGATGAATGTTGCTAGTTCTAGGATTCTTGTTGTTGTTGAATTTCCCCTCATTCTTCCACTTCTAAGGGGTGAGACTCTCAACGATATCACTCTTCACCGTAAGGTTGATATTCATTAGTCATACAAAATTTATGGATAAGAGACATTCTATATGAAAGCGAAGGATTTTCGTCATGGAAGAAATCTATTGGAACACACATATATTTATAAAGCTTTAGAATTTAATAAATTTCATTCTCGTTTAAATAAAAACAACGTGCGCTTAATTCTCACCATTGATGAAGTCTCCCATTTAATCAAACGATCCTAATCTCTTAACAATTATGGATCCACCTACTCATTAATGAGTCAAATAACCAAAGACTACATTTGAAAGATCGGGTTTCGGAGTTTCGCGATGCAAGCACCTCAACATACAACAATTTCAAAATCCTGATAGCTGAAGTCACAAAATTATATTAAGCATTAAACCAGATTAACTAAGAATTAAAAATGATTAACGGTTAATTAATCATATCGCGATTTTGCGTTTAGAAGAGCCTGCCTCGAAAGACTTTCAAAGTTCCGATAGCCGAAATCGAAGCTTTCTTAGGTTGTTCATGATTATTTAAAGGGGTTAAACATGATTAAAGTTAATTAATCACATTGTGATTTCGCGTTTCATATATCCTGCCTTGAAATTTCATAAGATATCTCGATATCCAAAGTCGCGAAATTTTCTTAACGATAAGTGTGATTAATTGACGCATTAACGATGATTATCACGTAATTAATCCTTCACTAAATAATGACTCGGATAAATTCAAATTTCATCTGTGATTTTCCCAAAAATTAATGACATTAATAGTTGATTTACGAAAATCATTCCAAGTGAGATCATAGACCACAACCAAGATCCTTTTCATTAAGAAAAAGTAAATTCTTCGTCAGTGGAAGTATTGGAAAATCGACACAATTATAGGAAAAGGATATTGAATGTCAAATTTCATTATGTGTTTTCACTAAGCAGTAATTTTTCAAGGAAATAAACTTTGTGCATTTCCTATGAAAGATATCATATCTTTGAGACCCGATACCATGGCTCCTCGAAAAGAAATTAAAGCGCCAAGTGAAGAGTCGAGCCAGAACACAGATATCTTCTCCGACACCTTGCCCAGAAGCATAGATGTCGTTAAATCTTGGACGCAAGTGTTCAATATTATACAGTATGAATTGGTCAATTGCCTGGACAACTCACGTGATGATGAGATGGAGGACCTAGCTATCAAATACAAAATTGTTTCCCAGTCAGAGCTACATAAGATATCGATGAGGCCAAGGCTCTTTCCCTACAACGATATGATCGGTTGGGCATTGGAGAATGTGGATATCCCTACCAGAACTATTTTCAATTCACAAAAGGTCATAGTTGGGTCTTTTCGGCTAGAACATCTATAGGTGATGTACAAATTGTCTCCGGTATCCAATTTTGTTTACAATGGCAGTTTCCTAGTAGACTTTAACAAGAAGGAATGTGACCAATATGGAAAAAACCTTCTCGATTTAATTAAAGACTGGTACTCTCGTCCTGATAAGTTCAAAGTTGATTCCCATGGTATATACCCAATTGCCACACTAGAACCTCACATAATGTACATAGAAATGATGATGTGTAGACTCTATGGGAAAGAAGACACAACCCATTTATTTTTACAGTGGGTTCCCATTATGCACACAGTGGCCAAGGGTTATTTTTTTGATTGGGAAAAGATATTGTCAGATAGTTTGGTTAAAGAGATTACATCATATCAGTCACTAAAATCCAAGGGTACACCAACTCAATTTTTCATGTCGTCTTATATCATGGACATCGTCTGTTCTATGACGTCTTTTTCGCTGATGGGTTGGAGCTGGACTCCAAATAGTGTTGAACCCATACATATTTATCATTCGAATCTTTGGGAAGACAAGGCCAAAGATTTCTTTTATGAAATATGCAATTGGGTGGTGGTGCCGATGCACACCACTATATATGGTTACCCACCTCCCATAATTTCTGACAAAATTGTGACTAATCTGGGAAAGATAGCAGACTAGTACATCGAGGAGAATTTCTCCTATATTAGGGTTTTTGGCTGTTCGGTTCCTCCACATGCTCTGCCTAAATGTTTACAAGACTGATTGGTGTGCCGAGAAGTAGCACATCAAACTGTTCTTGGAGGGATTGGTAAGGAGTTCAAAGCAGTATAGAAAAAGGTATGTCCATCTTTTCCCCTGCATATTGGTACGTTTTCTTTGCTAGATTTCGAACATTCAAAAGTGGAGACTGTAGCCCTAGGAGAAATTGAAATGGACGATATCGAATTAAAGAGGCATGATCCGCAGAAGATCGTAGGTAACCATATGGCCAACTGCAATTTGAAAAGATATGAACATGAATATTCTCCTCAGGATGAAATATTTCAAGGAGCAAGGTCCTATCAAGAGGTTTTGAATCGAATTCAACCTCTAACACCAAAGAAAATGGCCAAGTTTTATAATTTCCAGAAACATCGAAGAAATGGCCTCCCCAAATTATTGCAAGGGGAAATACTGACACCTCCAGCCACACAGAAAATAGAGACCCAAGGGTTAGAAACATGGAGTTCTAGTGGAGAGGTTGCCCAAGAAAATTTGGAGGAAACTGAGACCTTGATAAGGAAGGTAGAAGAAAATCCACAGTCCACATAGGGTAAAACAACAACTGACACAGTAGGGAAGGAGACATCCACTAATATAGGTAGTACTATCAAATCTGTCACACCTCTACAGTTCAGTAGATGGAACTCGATGGCCGAAGTTGTATTCATAGGAGACCTTACACCTGTTTAAGTAGCAGAGATGCCTCCTTCGGAATTATTCTTCAGTAAGAAGAGAAGGGTTGTGGTAAAGAGAGAAACACATCAAAAAGAGGGCATAGTTGTTAAAAGACATAAGGTGCTATTATATGGGTAGGCCCTAGAAGAAGAAGACTTCGCTACAGAGGTCGCAGGCTTGCTGGGAGATTTTGCGACAACAAACCAGTTTTCAGTGAGCAACCTAAAAGATAACTTGAAGAAGAAAGATATGTTGATAGGCCAATTGAAAAATAAAATGAAAATGATGGAAAAGAATGTCAAGAGTGAGATCAACAAGGATTTTGAGCAGATTAGAGCCAATGATAGACAAGAAATCCAACAACTCAAATCAGGTCTTGATGAGATGCAGAAAAAGTCACAGACAAGTGATGAATTAGTCATACAGTTGCAAGTGAAGGTAAGGTTAACTGAAAAAGAAGTAGTGGATATATTATCTTTCCAAACCCAAACTCTAGAGGTACATAAGGAACTGGAATCAACACAACAAACTCTTTTCAATAAGGTGGAAGCTATCCAAAACCATTTTCAGGTGGTAAATCAAGCCTTAGATAACATTTGTTTAAAGGAGAGAGAGGATATTTCTGCTCGGACCAATTTCCAAGAAGCAGTTGTGTCTTCGACAAGAGAAGGAGTATCTATGGTTTCCAGGTTGTCTGTTTCGGAGAAAATCAGAGCTGATATAATATTGAAGGCTTAGGAAGCCAACATAGCCGAAAGTAAAAAGATGGCTAAGGAAGTCAAAGAGGCTTGTGAAGAATATTTTCATTCACTTGACAAAGAGTCATTAGTCCTCAACAAAGATAGTATCTCTGAAGTACTAGGACAAGTTGATATAGAAAAACATCAACTTAACATTAAGACCAACATGGAAGAGGCTCGGGCTGAAATCTTACAATTAAAGAAGATTGATATTACTCAGATAAATAGATGGCTAGTGAAGCTCAGTTTGTAGCTACAATCTATAGCTTTAGAAGATAGGAGAATGGAAAATATATTGACTCAATTAGAAAATAAATTATATGCTTTTGAGTCAAATGAATTCATCGAACCCTCCAGGCTAGTGGTACAATTTGTGAGCAAATGTGTTAAATATATCGAACAAGGAAAAAATAGCACATCCGAGAACCAATGAGGTAGTCTATACACATCATCTATACATATCATGATTAGAAATTATTTATTTCTGAGCTAGACAACAGGAAATAAAAACGCCTCTCTTAGCATGACGAAAAGATAAAAGAGATGCAAGTGAAGCGCCTCAGATTTCACTTTTTGTAACCTTTACTATTTTAGAAATAAGGAGAATTCCAACCGTTTAGGGTTGAGAACCTTTTGTATAAATACATATTTAGAAGAATGAACAAATGCTTCTTCTTGCTGTATTGTAACTAAGAAAACTCATCCTTTGTGAGTATTAATACAAGTGTAGAGAAGGATTCCAAATTTTGTGTTGTTTGAGTTATGTGATCTTCTTGTATTTCATATTTCCAATTTTCTTTATGTTACTCCTCGATAAGTGAATGACTGCAATTTAGTACAACATCTACTGTGATCATATTTTATTTAGTTATTTGATAAGGAAGAATTTTTTCCTTTGTATTTTCTATCAGCAAATACAAGACTTGCAAGCTACTTGGACCACTATATCATATGTCCTTTTAGGGGTGCATTCCACTCTTTCTTCTACTATAAACAAGGTAATATTATTTTGGCATTAATGCCTTAGCTTGTTTAATAGTTTTGTAATTTTCTTCATCACCACTCATTAATTGACTCAAACGACGAAACACGGCCTCTGTTCTGTTCAACTATTAATTTCATTTGAGGATTTAAATTCTTACATAACTAATAGAAAGAAAAAGCACTATTAAAAAAAATCATTCCTTAATTCTTGATGCTTGACATTATTCTTTGATCCTTAAGTTTAATCTCATGAACAACATCTTTTTGCCGTCGCTGCCAGGGACAAAGAAATGAAGTTATTTTTCCTTGGTAGAATGACATGGTAATTTTCTCTCTTTGATAGTGAACAAAGATAGAATATTGTATTAAGGCTAATTTTAATTTTCACTTGGTGAGTCCACCACTAATAAGTTGGAATTCATTCGAAGGAATACCAAAAAAAATGTCGACGATAAGCATACCATGCCTGTATCTGACCCTGGAAAAATTTTAAAACCAAGGGGATACCTTAAGCAGATCACTACTTCCACAAGTAAGGTTTATCAACCCAAAACCCACATAGTATAATGCTAAGGTTCCACTTGAATAGTTAACTCGACAAGAAGGTTCCACCCAAATCCATTTCAGAGAAACATCGAATGATAGATTTGAAGCCGAAATCATAAACCTCGAGTTGGTTTTACCCAAGATAAAGACCAAAACTGATTCAATTGCCTCCTTTATTAATAAAGGAAAAATACCCATCTCGATACCTACTTTGATTGATATTCCATCAGTCCCCAAAATAAAGTTTCCAGCTTCTCGAAGTTTCCAAGAATATATCTTACACTTCGATTTGACTCTTGTTGGATCTCCCATTTATATATCTTGCAAGTCCGAAGAACCTAGACCTCATCTCTTTTTCCCCCCCTTTTCTGATTTTCTGTCTCCCGACGATTAGTTCCCATAACCCCTTTCTCTTCATCCCGAATTATCCGTAAGGTCACTACACATCTTTGAAAATCTTCTCTATAATCTCCAAGTTTCATCCCCTAGATTATCAATGGTTGCTTCCGAAGGAGGTGGTGTTGGAGGTGGTGTCGGAGGTGGTGGAGGATTGAGTGATGGAGGGAGAGGAGGAGGCGGTCAAGGATCATCCCCACCTCCTATAATTTTTTCTAAAGTAGTTTATAGGTATGCTCATTTATTCCTCCTAGTTCCCCTCCATGATTTACTCGAAAACTATATGAAAAACCTGCCAAAGTTCACATGAGAGGGAGACTTAACGGCCACTGAACACATAAATTTTTTTGCTCAATTTGTCGATATCCTTTGCCTTGAGCACAATGATGTTTATTCAAGAGTCCTAGTTCAAACTTTCGAAGGATAGGTGAGAGCCTAGTTCCGAGGGCTACCATTTGGTTCTATAAGAACATACGACGAGTTAGAAAATGCCTTTCTCAAAAAATGGGGAGATAGGAAGGATCACCTTTATTATTTAACCGAGTTCGAAGATTTAAGAAAAAAAAAATAAAAAATAGTTCTCAAATTCAATCAAAGATTTAATAAATTGTATAATAAAATTCTAGCTGAGGTTAAACCTTCCCAACCCGTAGCAAAGGTGACTTTCGTCGAGGCTTTCGAGGCTGACATTTCTTTAATGTTGAGGGAAAGAATATTTGAAGACCTCACAAGAATGCAGGATGATGCTATAGAAATAGAATCAAATATGATGGCATCGGGAAAATTGAAAGCTAAAGATGAAACTGGAAATAAAGAAACTAGACGATTCAGAGAACAAGCAAGACCTTCTGGATCTGGGAGGACTACGGAAGACAAAATGGATGACATGGAAGAAGAAATTAAATAATTATCAAACAAAATCTCAAGGATGGAACTGGACCAATATAAAACATATCAATTTCTCTAGAAAATATTTCAGAAGAAATCCTAACCCTCAAATGCAACAAAGATAGATAAAAAAATGAATATTAAAAGATTCAGACCCCCTTTAAAAACAAAATTTTTATAGGAGGAGATGACATGCAAATCTTTTAGTAGTTAGAGGAAGACATGAATAATCTTAGTGATGATGATGAAGAACCTCATTTGACGAGGCAAGACTATGAAAGGTATTTAGGCACAAAATACATGTTTAATGATGATAGCATAAATATTACAGAAGATTCTGCTTATCAAGGAATCATCGACAATATAATGGTTGAGCTTCAACAAAAGTATAATTTAAGGCCTAGGGATAGAAATGTCACAACTTCCCAACCAAATAATATCTTGATGAGAAGTAAAGTGAGTGAGGTGGCTCAATCAATAGTTGAAACACAGACTACCAATACAAAATCATTTGAAACGCAGACTTCCAAGACAAAAGCAGTGGAAATTCCGACTGTCAAAACAAAGACAACTGAAACAAAAGAAACACAAACTAATAAAACAGAAAAAAGGGAGATAGAGATCCCAACCAGAGAAGCCGAAAAGACAATGGAGAGTTTCAATCTAGAAAATGAGATTAATAAAATCAAGATCCCTATACCTCTAGTTGAACTGGAAAAAAATCCTACATATAGAAAAAAAATTTCCAAAATGATAAATTTTTCGGATATTGAAAGTCATGCAGATGTTATAAATTTAGAAGATGATAAAACAACTATAATGTTTGGTTTGCATTTTGAAAATTCCAGATATTCCGTCACTCCTTTCTACATCACACTGACTGTTCATGATCATCTACTCCATAATTGTATGTTATATTTTGGAGCCTCCCACAATGTGATGCCCAAAGCTATTATGGAAAAATTGGGCCTTGAAATTACAAGACCATACAAAGATCTGTATTCTTTTGATTCAAGAAAAGTTAAATGTATGGGTATGATTAAAGATCTAGTGGTTAATCTTGCATAGATTCCTATAAAAAGTATTTCGATGGAAGTGGTTGTTTTTGATATCCCTACAAAGTATGGCATGATGTTATCCAGGTCTTGGGGCGCCAAACTTGGAGGATACCTTCAACTCGACATGACATATGCTACAATCCCGATCTTCGACGGGAAATTCACTCACCTATACAAAGAAACAAGGTTGGCATATACTGTAAGTGACCCAAAAAATATGAATAATTACCCTATGTATGTCACTGATCAGGATTTAGGAAACTGTATATTATCTCTTGATGATGAAATAGATGAATGTATAGAAAAAAATTGCACAGAAAAAGAAAAAATAGAAAAAAGAAATAAAAATGTAAATAGTGTTGGAGTTTGGAAAATGTATTTTGATGGTGCTTCATCTTGTGAAGGAGAAGGAGCTAGAGTGTTGTTTGTGGCACCTGAAGACAAGTTCATTATTCCATTTTCCTACAGATTACAATGGTACATCAACAATACAAATAATGTATGTGAATATGCAGCCCTGGTTTTAGGATTAGCGGCTGCCAAGAAGTTAAAAATTGAAAATTTGATAGTTTATGGTGATGCGGAATTGATTGTGAAACAAATAAAGCAACAATACTAGGCCAAACACCCAAGGTTGAGGTCCTATAGAAATTGTGCCCTGGATCTGATTGAGAATTTTTTCTCATCATTTAATATCCACCATATCCCCAGAATGGAGAATTGATAGGAAGATTCATTGGCCGAAGCAGTTGCAACGTTTGTACCTCCTACTATCCTCAAACTAAAGTATCACATAGAAATGAGGCACAAACCCTGCATACCAAATAATTTTCAACATTGGCAAGTCTTCGAAGATGATGAGAAAATCAGGCAATTCCTAGAAATGGTGGACAAATTTTCTGAAACGCATATTGATCAGGAAAATCAGAATGACCCTTCTTGGATTATGTAGGAAGGAGAAGATCCCTAGGAGTTCCAGGATAAGATAGTTAATCACTGCATGTTGGTACTGAAAAATAATCAGATCCCTAAAGGTCTGATTCCTTTGGAAAGATTATTTGATCATGATGATATTCCCTTAAATTATACTTTGTAGCCTCAGCCTGAAGAGGTTGAAGATTGTAACATAGGCACTAAGGAAACTCCTAAGATGGTAAAGATATCTAAATAAGTTCCCCCTGAAATGAAAAGAGAATGTGTCGAGTTACTCAAGCAGTAAAATGATGTTTTCTCATGGTCTTATAATGAGTTAAGAACTTATGACACCACTGTAATTGAACACAAAATTCCCTTAAAATAGGGCGTTAAACCTTTCAGATAAAAGCTCAGATAGATAAATCCCATATTATTGCATGTGATAGAAAAGGAAGTGAAAAATATCTTAGATGAGAAGATCATTGTTCCACTCAGATATTTTGAGTGGGTAGCCAATCTGGTTCCATTCAGGAAGAAAAATGGAGAAAAACGATTGTGTGTAGATTTCATAAATTTGAATAGATCATCTCTCAAAGATAATTATTCATTACCTAAAATGGATCACATATTGGAAAAAGTGGTTGGAGAAAATAGAATGTCTATGATTGATGTCTTTTCAGGCTATAATCAAATTGCAGTCCACGAGGATGACAAATAAAAAACCACATTCACTACCCCATGGGGTACCTTTATGTATGACACAATTCCATTCGGTTTGATGAACACAAGAGCCACTTTCCAATGAGTTATGGACATAACCTTTGTCGGTGAAAGTGATAAGTTTGTTGTTATTTATCTTGATGATCTAACCATGTTTTCCAAATCTGATGCAGAGCACCTGATACACCTCAAACAAACATTTGTGAAATGTCAAAAATTTGGTTTGTCTCTGAATCCCAAGAAATATCACTTTGCAATGCAGGAAGGTAAACTCTTGGGCCATATAGTATCTCAAAATGGAATCAAAATCAACTCAAACAGGTTTGAAGATGTTGGAAAATATTGAACAAGCAATGAATACGTGTTGATGGTTGTTGTCATTAATGGAAACAGTGGAGATGGTAGGATAAGAAGGATAAAACCCCTTGGGGATTCAGACGTAAAATATCAGGAGGAACAGCATTGAAGAAAATGTGCTCAGCAAGAGTTTACAAAGAAGAAGGAAGACATAGATCCAGTGACCGTTGGATCCCATCCAAATTTCCCGAAACCCTGACAACCGTCAGATCTGTAGAAGTTGCGAGGGAGATAAGACATCGGAGATTCAGGGATCGGGATTTCAATATGCAAAGCTCACTCGACAACGAAAACCCCGAAATCGCGATATGCGATTTCGCGATTTGATCGCAACCGTTAAAAGCAAGCTTGAGATATGGACCGTTGATTTTGCTCATCGGAGAATTGGGAATCGGAGTTTCACGAGTCTCGTGAACAATGACAATGAAAACCTCGAAATCGCGATATGCGATTTCGCGATCTGATCGCAGCTGTTAAAGCCAAGGTGAAATCCCGACGAGATCTGGATCGTCTATTCGTGTGGACGCGTGGCAGCCTGGAGGCTCCATCGGAGAATCGCGGATCGAGACTTTGATGTCCAGTTCACTCGACAACGAAAACCCCAAAATCGCGATATGTGATTTAGCGATTTGATCGCAGCTGTTAAATCAAGAAGAGATTGGGACCATCCACTTGTAGACAGAAGGCTTCATCGAAGTTTCGGGGATCGAAGTTTCAATATGCAAAGAATACAATGCAACGAAAATACCGATTTCGCAATATGTGAACTCCCGACTGAATCTGCACCATCAGATCAACATGTGATTTAGACCATTGATCCAACTCACGATGGTAGACCACGTCACCCAAGGACACATGGCACAACCAGGGAATGATAGGTGTCAGGCAGATCTAACACTTCAGGCACATACAATTCATGAATCAGAGTGACACGTGGCAAGATCTAACACATGCCAAATCACGTGTGACGTCAGCAGAGGCATCGATAATCGGGACTTTGATATGTCAAGAACACACTGCAACAGAAACTCCGAAGTCGCGATATGCGATTTTGCGATGTAATCACAACCGTTGGATAAGAATGAGATCTAGACCGTTGATCTCCGTCATCGGAGAATCGGGGATCAGGAATTCTATAGACATGTGTATGATGACATTTAAAATGCCGAAACCCTGATGAGAGGCTTGACCAAGGTCTTATGTTGACGGTCACATGGACCATTGTGTAGCCGGAAGGGGCTAAAGATCGGGAAAGGAGCACATCGGGAATCAGAGAATCGGGGGTTTCGAGTACATGTGCATATCAACAATAAGAATGCCGAATTCGCGATGAGTGAAATCCCGATGGGATCTGAACCGTTGGATCAAGCATTGATCGGAGGGTTGTTGTTGTTCCTCACACATTAACGCTTCATTTATGAATCCGTTAAGTGAAACAGACTGATGATGACGAATTGGTTAGCGTTTCAGTTGCTATGACAGATGTCCTTGTTTTACCTATTGGCGGGGGAAGTGGAATCGTCAAGGAAGTGTGTATAAAATAAAAGGAGCGAGACTGAATTGAGTGGGTTGTTCTAAATGGAAAAAGAACGAAACAGTTAGAAAGAAGAAAGGAGAAGGAGTTAAGGATGAAGTCTGATCGATATACAGAAGGAAATGAATTGTATATGAGGATTGGAGAAAAGGACAGGCAGAGCAGATGAAATACAGAGTAGAAGAACAGAATGAGAGAGCAGAGAAGAAGTAGAGCAGAACAATAGAGCAGAGCAGAAGCAGAGGAGAACGATAGAGCAGAGCAGAACGATAGAGCAAGCACCAGAAGACAAGATTTACAGAACAAAGTAAAATTGGTATGAACTTATTTATCTGTAAAGTTGAATTATTATTTAATCATTGATATCATAGGGAGGTAGGGAGGTGCTCGGGAGGACTGTTGTCCTCAGAATTTCAAGTGGGTGCTTGAACACAGGAAGTTGTAGCTTCGATCTGGTTGCAGCCAGAGAAACCATGGTGGCAGGGTGGTGCAAGGGAGAACTCTTGTTCTCTATTATACAGGTTGGTGCCTGTATGATTGGAAGTTGGTGCTTCCATCCAGTTGGTGCTGGAAACACTCAGGG
>ML778632.1:148405-160563 GCA_009831015.1 Picea engelmannii
GTCTGTGACCGAGGATGTGAAGTTGTTTTTACCTCTAAAGACTGTAAAATCAAATCTGTGGATTCAGGTAAGCTAGTTGCAAAAGGTATAAGAACAGAAAACAATGTCTATGTTTTAAAAGAAGAAGAACAAGAAGAATGCAAATTAAGCAAGTATGATGAAAGTTGGCTGTGGCATAGGAGACTTGGGCACCTAAATTTTGATCAGTAACTGTATAGATCAGGTTTTCATGTCTACATAATGCATCAACCATTTTATTTTATTTTCTCTTAATGTGTTTTATCTCAAAATCATACTCACTTAAGAGGGATAACCACCTTGCTTGGCGATCATTTAAGTTATTTATATCAAACAAATATTTTAAGGTGTTGTTATCTGTCAACAGTAAGAATTTTTGGCCTACCAGATAATGCCACCACATTTTTAATGCATGTATTAATGTGGATAATTCATAGTCACGCACGTAATTTTCTTCATTTTTCTTTAATTTCTGAGACTCGTAAGCTATTACATAGTTTTATTGCATTAGCAGTCCTTCTATCCCCTCATGGCATGCATTCATACATACTGCAAAGTCCTTATCTAGGTCTTCCAATTTTAATATAGGAGTTATAGTTAAGAGTTTTTTTAATTTTTTTAAACTTTCTTGACATTTCTCAGACTAGATGAACTTAGTTCCTTTATTTTGCAATGATGTTATAGGATATGAAATCTTGGAAAACCCTTCTATAAACGTCTGGTAATAGCCGGTTATGGTCATAAGGGATCTTATGTCCAAAACATCCTTAGGTTCGGGCCAATTCATTATAGCCTTTATTTTTTCTGGGTCAACTACTATACCTTCTTTGGAAATTACATGTCCCAGATACTGAATTTGGTCTTTATAAAACTCACACTTACTTAGTTTTTCATATAATTTATGTTCTCTTGGTATCTATAATACTATTCTTAAATGTTCTTCATTCTCCTTTTCATCCTTTGAATAGATGAGTATATCGTCTATAAAAATGATCACAAATATATCTAGACATTTACTCAAAATATTGTTCATCAACCACATGAATGAGGTTGGGGAATTATTCAGCCAAAAAGGTGTTACAACAAATTCATAATGTTAGTACCTTGTTCTAAATGTTGTTTTATAAATATCCTCATCCTTTATCCTAAATTGATGATAACCAAAATGTAAATCAATCTTAGAAAAGATTGTAGTTCCCCATCCTTGATCAAATAGATCATTGATACAAGGTAATGTATATCTATTTGTAATGGTCATTTTATTAAATTTTCTATAATAAATACAGAGACGTAATGTCCCATATTTATTTCTAACAAAAAGCATTAGTTCCCCCATGGAGGCACACTTGTTCGGATGTATTCTTTATCTATCAACTCTTGCAATTGACTTTTTATTTCATTTAACTCTAGGATATTCATCATGTAAGGATCCTTTGAACCAGGTACTGCTCCAGGTATCATGTCTATTGAGAAATCTATTTCTCTCCTAAGAGGTAGTCCGGGAATATCCTAGACTACATCCTTAAATTCCTGCAATACTCGAAAGTTATCTAATTCATTATTACTTTCTTATTTTTCATTATAATTTATGTTTGAAAAAAGTAGTTTACACACTTTTCAAATTCATATTTTGACTTGTAAGGATATTATTTATCTAATACTAATAGGTATTGATAATCCTTTAATGTTTATAATGTCACCTCTCTCATCTACACATGTAAATTTTTTATTGTAACAATCTAAGACCACTTTAAACTTTTCTAGCTAATCCATACTAGTTAGCACATAATAAGATCCTAAAGATAACATGTTTAAGTCTATCTATGTTCTTAATTCATTCATACCAAGTTTGTGTTTTTTAACAACATCTGTAATTCTCCTTTTAGTTCCTGTAGCTAACTGTACTAACCAGTAATTTTCAAACTTTTCCTTATGTAACTTACATATTTCTACAACTCTTGGTGAAATATAACTTAAACTAGCACCTGTATCAATTAAAACAATATTTGATTGATTATGTATCATACCTTCAATTTCTACCATCGAAGTGTGATGATCTACCCATCACTTCTCCAAGGCTGCATTGATTTTAGGTGTAGACCTTGCCAACTCACCAACTGTAGTTGATTCCTATACTATTTGCACAATTTTATTTCTCTTCTTCCTAAGAAGACAATATTTATAGTAATGTGGAACATTGCATTCCCAACATTTTGCTATTTCTTTTTGGACAGTTTCTTTATTGAAGAAGGTTGGTGGTTTGGTACCCTTATTTCCAGGCTGATTGAAAGGTTTACTTGTTCTGAAATTATTACCTCCTTGAAATATTTTATCAACGTTTCTATTAGAGTAAGATCTCCCTTTCTTATTAGGGTCAAACCTCTCAACCTTTTTCCCATTGCAATTCTTAGAATTCTCATTTCTATTTTTATATTGCTCAAAACAAAGTTCATCTTTCCTGATGGTTTCCTCCAATGTTTTTGGGTTATCAAACTCAATTCGATCTTTATAAGAACTAGTTAGGCAACTCAAAAATCGTTGAATCTTTGGTTTTTCATCCTCGATGTAAGGCACATAATGCAACAAACTGAGAAACTTACTACATAAATATTTCATTGTAAGATTTCTCAGTTTTAGTTCATAGAACTCATTGTCTTTACCCTCATAATATTGTTCGGACATGTACTATTTCTTAAAATATATCTTAAAGGCTTTCCAAGTGATTTTCCTTTCCTTAATACTTTTTACTCTTTTTATATAATGCCACCATGTATCCGTTTTTTTGTCAGATTATAGATAGCCTTCTGTGATTTAAGCTCAATTGAGTAATTGTAAATTTAAAATTATTTATGCATACTAGAGAGCCATGCCTCTTCTTCCTCACTAGACTCCATTTTTCCATTGAAAGTTGGTGGTTTAATCTTCTTAAATTCTCCCATGACTTCATCATGTTGTTTTGGTTTCTTTTTGGTTCTTTGTTTAGGACTATAACTACTTTCAATAGACATTTCAACATCTTTTGTATCCTTGTATATTGACTCTGTTTCAGATTCTAGATACTCCAACTTTATTTCTTTCTTCTTTCGTTGGGATATCTTAGAGTGGATAAAATTATTCCCCTTATTTTTATCAGTATTTTGATTGCACAATTTTTCTAGCAGAATTGTATTTAGTTCCTCTTGAGTTTGTATAATTCTTCCATTATCTGCTCTCACTGTTTTTAGTTCTTCTCTCAGATATGTTACTTTCTTTATAATTTATCAATTCCTTTCATTATTCAGATCCACCCAGACATGTCCATCACCTAAATTCCCTTATTCAAGATTCTCTTGATGAGGTTCTTCTCCCTCCAACTTAGGTACTTCTGTCATTTTCCTGAAAAATCAAATTATTTTTCTTCTGAGAGGTAAGAAGAAAATCAAGACAATTTACATGTAAGATTTGTTTGTGATAAAGCCCATAAAAAGGCCAATTGTTGTAACCTACAACTCTAATACCATTATGTCACACACCTTAAATTCCATTCCTAAAAAAAAAATTATAAATAAATAAATAAATAAATATATATATATATATATATATATATATATATATATTCAACCATAATATTGTAATGATTTCTTATCATCATAAATGTTGCATATAAGTCTTATTAACTTATTTTATTCTTTCCTTATGTTTTTCCCATTTTCCCTTATCATACGATAGTCTCACTATTCTTTCATGGTTTTTCTATAACAAGAAACCCATAGAGACTAAATACTTACACAGAAAGTCCTTAATAACTTCTCATAGCTTGTCATATAATCTTATATTATAATAGTGGAACAAATCTATCTTCAAAAATATAGTTCTTCACTATACATCATTTTTATAAAAGTTATCATAAGTCTCATTTCACTAAGACTAGGTACTTGATAACCTGTATAGTGAGTTTCATAATATATATGTTCATTTCTATTGAGGTCATGATAAAAAACATGTATAAGGGTTGTACGAGGGTTTGATTTTTTTTTTATAGCACCCCCTATAGATATGTGTTCACTACTTGAAACTGTAGTATTGTTATTATTCCCCTTAAATCATTTAATACCATATAAGTTTGTATTGTGTTAAGGTAGCTCATATATAAAATGGGTTTCATATATTACGTGGGTTCCATTGTATATCAATCAATGTATTTAAAACGTTTAACACGTGTCCTACGAAAATACGTCTTAGACTTAAGGAATTTATTAGGGGTTTTTACAAGGGTTTAACTCGTGTTATGGTACCGATCCTTAATTTAAAACCTTTCCAATGTTTCCTTGTTAACCAATGCATTCTACGGAGCATTTTCCATGCAACGATCCTGCATGCACCACCTGTGGTGTTACCATTTTGAGGAGGTTTAATCAGTAGTTGTCCTAAGAATTGTATACATGTTGTTTTATTATGACTATAGGAATTATGGTTTTCCTGTCAGATCCTTTAGCCATCCCGACCTCTCCCAAACTTGGCTCATTTCACACTCTTCACTTTCATTTTCTCTGCTCTGTGTTAAACCTAAGAGGTTTTTGAGAGGTTTGACATTTCTGAGTTACAGTGTTGAAGGTATAATTATCCCAATCTCATTTTCGTTCACTTTGGAATTATTTGAAAAGAGATTGGGGCATTTGTAGCTTCCCTGGCTTGCGGTTGGTCTTTCTATCAACTTCAGGGTTGGCGCCTTTAACTGGTAAGAGTTTGTAGAACCTCCCTTACTCATTTTGGCTTCCTGTAACTAGTGTTTATAGCTTATTTAACTTGGTAATGATTCCTGAGAAATTTTCTTTAGGATATTAGTTTATAGTCAGAATCAAAAATTATTCCATCGGTTATATCTCTTAATTGTTTACCTTATCAAACTTCTTGTTTCTATATATATACTACATAATGTCGTTAATGTAAATTGTATATTTGGTCGCGTTAGGTCTCACTTCTAGTTAACCTATGGTTCGAGGAGTTTTTCCTTGAACCTTGGGGAGTTACCATCTTAACCCAGTAATTTTATGAACTCAGTGGTTCGATTTTAGCGTAATCAAGATTTTTTGTAGGGTTTTTAATTCATTTGTTTATTTCTCTCGTTTCTAGTCTATTATTAAGACATTTCACATTGTTTTGTTTGTCCTAGACTTAGTTAATACTTCTGTTAAAAATATTTTCATAGTGAGGTGTTCACACAGAGCATAGTAATTTTTGTGTTTTATATTATGTACATACATTGTGATTTAAATCCATTTTAAAATTTATTCTTGGGTATCAAACTAATGATGGAACCTAATGATGGGTTCTGTTTATTGTTGTGAGGGGTACCCATCAACTATCTAAAATCCCTGAACACTCTGATGCAGTTCAAAGGAGACAGGAGGAGATACAAAGGCTCTTTGTACATCCATGGTAAGTTTGTCTTTGTTTTCATATGTAACTTTTGTTTGACTAAATAACTCGTGCAACATTCTAATTTATTCGTTATGATTATGTAGGTGTCGAGGCGATGGTTACCATGGAGATTAAGAAATACCCTTTCTTGGAAAGGTATTCGGGTTCCATTACTTATTTAGATTTAAAATATGGTATCACAATATGTGATTGCTCTACTTATACATTCTGTCGAGCTAGTTGACTGAATAATTTTGTATGTAATTATTCATGAAAGTCGCGTGGCTTAGGAATGTTGTCTACGCATTTGAAATTTCTGTAATTTTATGTACTTTGTTTACGATTCCTTCTTGTATATACACAGTCATTATTTATATCTATGTTAAACTCGGTTTAATTAGCATTGTTTCTCTTTTTGGACATACATAGTCTTTACTTTTTTTTGTTAAACTCTCTTTAAAGTGTAATGATTCTCTTTTGAATATACACAGTGATTGCTTTAAAATCTATTTAAATTTGTAACGATTCCCTTTTGAATACACACAATAATTAATTGTATCTTTTTAAACTCAATTTAATTAGTAATGATTCTCTTTTAAAATATTCATAGTGCATCTTGTTAAACTTTGTTTAGTTTTGTAACAAATTCCCTTTTGAATACAATTTATGTTTTAGTAACTAGTTTTTACCCTATGAGTTTTATTGATTAGATACTATCAATACAATTATGTTCATGTATCTAGGAACATAATAACCGATGTTCTTCTTTCAACAATCTACATGATTCTATGATACACATCTATTTTCTTATAAACAACACTTAGATCTAATTATGTAACGATTTATTTATTCTTTAAAATACTTCATAACCAAAAAAATTGGTCACAATAATGAATAATAATACACAGTATACATGAGATCAATTTAGGTAAAACATAGATGATCTAATCTCATATTTGGATCTATTTAATGTTCCCCCCTCCAAAGGTTTGTATACCTGGAACAACAGAAGATCAGGGCTAGGACATATTGTGCTCAGGCTCAACCATTTCTTAATAAGCAGTTCCTTTCATGCTCATCCAGAAAAATCCTCTTCAATGATCCTTTTGTGGGAAGGATCAAATCATCTACCTATATCTTTAGCGTTTTGAATCTAAAAAACATTGGGGCCCTATCCCCTTCATATTCAACCCCTTGTGGATGGATCCATCGTATTTTTATTCCTCTATTTTGCAAGCTTGGAACCAAAGGATCATCGGTTCTTCAATCTACATCTAGGAGCAGAAGTTGAAGCTAGTGACAAAATCATTCAAATCCTGGGAAAAAACATCTTCGAGTCCAATTTAGATCAAGATTAAAGACAAAAAGCTTCAGCTAGAAAATATTCAAGGGGAAATGGAGACAAAAGAAGTCCAACAAAGCCATATAATGTCTTAACAAAAGATTCACAAAGAATACATTCAAGTGCTAAAAGAAGAAGAAATCACATGGAGATTAAAGTCTAGAATCCTATGGATGAAAGAAGGTGATCAAAATACCTCCTTCTTTCACAGGAAAATCAAATCTCATAAATCAAAACTCAGACGGGTGAAAACATAAAGGAGTTTGACCAAATAAAGAAGCAAACCTCTAGCCACTTCCTCAAGTTTTATACTTCAGATAGAAGATCAGAGGAAGTCTCTTCTGACTCTCTTCTCAGCCATATTCCAAGAAATGTTTTGGATGAATACAACCATAAAATCAATCGTCAAATTGAAGAAAAATAAATTCTAAAATAAATCAATCAATTCAACAAATATAAATCCCCAGGACCAGATGGATTCACTCTCCATTTCTATAAAAAGGGTTGGCACATAATCAAATAGGATTTCATTAGAATGATAAGATATGTGCATAAAAAAAAATGGGAGGAGCTACCAACTCTTCATTTTTAGCGCTCATTCTGAAAGAACTTGGAGCATCCTCCCTAGATAGATTTAGATCTATCTCTCTTTGAAATACCTCTTATAATAAAATCATGGCTAAAATTATTTCTAATAGGATGGATCCTTTTCTCAGATATTTAATTCTACTCAATCAAGGAGGATTTGTGGTTGGTAGGAAAATCTGGGATAACTTCATCCTAATGCAAGAAGCAATCCACTCCAACAATTCTTGTGGGGAATTAGGTATGGAAATTACACTGTATATGGGAAATGTGTTTGATAGAGTAGAACATGACTTACTTTTCAAGGTAATGCAGAAGTTTGGTTTCAATCAAGAGTTTTTATCCTGGATGGGAGCCTGTATTTATTCTCCTTGGATTGCCCGTCTTTTAAATGGATGGCCAGTCCAATTCTTTAGAGCTTCCATAGGTCTAAGGAAGGGTTTCTCGCTCTCCACAATCCTATATGTGATCATGGAAGAATCTCGCAATTGAAGACTAGAATGGGAATGCGCCATTGGAACAATCCCAGGAATCGAAATAGCCCAGGGCATAAAATGAATCAATCACTCACAATTCATGGATGACACGATACTCTTGAGTGGACCTTAAAAAATAATGGCAAGAATAATCAATCAAGTTCTGGACACCTTCCTCTCATACTCGGGTGGGATATTGAATAAGACTAAATTTCAAATCTATGTGTGGAATGTATCAACTATTAACATATTAGGTATTTCTCAAACTATGGGATTTTCCATCTCAAGTGACTGGGAAAATTTTAAATACCTCGGTCTCCCTCTGTGCTTAAAATAACTACCTAGAGAGTATTAGCACCTTAACCTAAAAAACTTCAGGAATAAGATGGAGTCCAGGGGGTCAAGGTGACTCAACCCAACTGGGAGGTTGGTTCTGATAAAATCAATACTATCCTCCCTCCCTCTATTCCAATTCTCCTACCTCCTGGTGTCAAAGGGATCCATGAAAGACATGGCCCATCTCATTCAAAAATTCTTGTGGCAAGGGGGAAAGTCCAATTACAAAAAGTTTCATCTAGTAAACTGGAATATAGTATCCTCACCCGAAAAAAGTTGGGGACTGGGAATTAGAGACCCTGAATTGACCAATATATCTATGGGATCTAAGATACTCTGGAGGATACTTTCAGGCAAAAAGGAATGGTGGAAAATGACCATAACCAAAAAATACAAGATGGGGGGCAGAAAAAGATGCATGGACACTATTCCTGAATATTGACCTAGCTCACAAATATGGAAACTCATAAGAGACTCAATTCCTTTATTTAAATATCACCTCTCTTCGATCCCTGGAAATGGGAAATCGATCAGCCTGTGGCAAGATTCGATTTTTGGAACTGACATCACATCTCGAGTAGAAGAGATTGGAGAAATGAAAAGATGGTTTACTTCATAAAAAAAATTCACTCTCTTCAATATATCTATATGGAACAAAGATGGATCCTCGAAGGCTTGGAGCCTAGGAGACACCCCTGATCATATGACAAATCAAGCCCAGGTGTTGATATCCCTTCTTAGAAGAGCACCCCCCTTACTCAGAGACACTCCGGAAAACCGAGGTTGGGGAACAAATGGGTATATAATGAAAGAAGGATGAAAATTTCTCCTTTCCTCTTCAAGGATCCTTTATTCTTCAACAAAATGTAAAAACATTTGGAGTCAAGATGCTCTGCCCAAAATTAATATCTTCATTTGGTCCCTAGCTCATGGAAAAATTTTAACGGGAGAAAACTTGATGAAAAGGGGTTTCCACAACCCTTTCAATTGTGCCCTATGTCAAAAAATAAAGATACTATTCAACACCTCTTCTGGGATTGTTCTTTCTCTACAAAAGTATGGAATGATTTCTATGGAAAACTGAACCATCAAATAAGGTGGCCCTCATATTTAAATCCTTTCTTGGGAACTGGGAAAAGTACTACCAAGACACCTTCCATGGAAAAACAATCTTTAAAATACTGTGGAGGTATCTCCCTAAATATGTATGATGGAAGATTTGGATAGCAAAGAATAAAACAAAATTCTTGGGAAAAAAGTCACATCCTCAAAGTGTTGCTAGCAATGCCAAAGCACAACTTTCATATGTTACTAATAATAAAATTATGAGCATAGAAGATCTGTGTTAAGTACCAAATACTTGCATACACAAATACCACAAAGATTTTGTTAAGCCCTAAATTGTGTCTCATTACCCCTTAATTGGGGCATATTATATTAGTAATATTATTCTATTTATGTCGACTTTAGGCCATTAGCTATAATTATACCTCCTAGTCTCCTATATATACCAAGGAGACATTTTCATTTTGAATCATCTGGTAATTGTACATTTATGTGGGCATAAGGAGGTTTCCCCCTTGAAGAGGCTTATTATATGAATTTGTCTCTTTTTAAAGGAGTTAAGTACTTATTCTGAGGTTTTTCTATGCTATATTGATATTTGGTTCTTAACATATGGTATTAGAGCTCAAGGTCTTGGGGTTTCGCTACTACATATGAGACACCTTGGAATTTTCTCTATAACTTTTTTTCTACAATGTTTCAAAAGGAACAACTTGGAGGTTATTTATTATATGGATCAAGGTACGTTGGGTTAAAATTTCAACTCTCGAGGCCTTGTACTTTCAGAGATACAACCTGTGCAATATAGGGTTCTGGAATCATCCTGAACTGAGTCATTGTGGAATTTTTGCTATAGTTTTTGTTTTGTAATATTTCATACCCCTGAACTCTGGAGGCTATTCACAAAATTAGCAAGGTATCTTTGGTAAGAATTTCAGCATCTGGTTCATCTTACATTTGTATACACACCCTGTGGAAGATAGGGTATCTAACTAGTCCTATTGACTAGTATCAAGAAGGTGTTCTAGGTAAAACAATCATAAATTATTCCTAGAGTATCCAAATTGAGTGACGCTAGTTTCATTGGATAGTGCACAGTCTGCAGTATTTCTGGTATGAGTTTCAGAATTTTATATCAATTATCTTATGCGGGGAATGCTATACAAGTGAGATCTCATGAAAAGGGGAAAAATCAACAAGTTGTGGGGAACTTACCGTAAATTCCACTTGGCACATCCAATTTTGATCAGACCTGCGGAATTGCAGAGAAGAAATATGAGAGAACTACAAAAAATAAAGTTTCATACCTAGAAAGGTCAAAACTTTGGAGATATAGTAGGAGAAAGATTGTCTAGTAGAACCACCTCAAAATCAAGGTTCAAAAGTGATACTTGGCCAACATGCCACCCAAAAAGGGAAATTCTACACCAAATAAGCCTCCAAACAATCCTACTTGGACTCTTGATGAAGGTGAAGAAATGCGTAGGGACATAAATGATTTACTAAAGAAGATAGTAACAAAATATGAACTACAAGAGATGGAAGCTATGTTGGAGGAAAAGATGGATGGTTTCATGGAAGGATTGAAACATTTTGTAATAGAGAGGAGACTTGAAAATGAAAATGTATCCCATGAAATTCATGATGAGGACACAAGGAAGGTGAATCAAGAATGGAGAAACTCTAACTTTGGGTTGAATACCAACCACGTTCCTAAGATCGATATGAGGAAGTTTGATGGCAAGGACCCTATCACATGGATACTTCAGATGGAACAATTTTTTGATCTACATAATGTGTCACATACACAAAAGGTATGCATTGCTTCTTTATATTTAGAACCTAATCAATTTGTATGGTATAGATGGTTGTGTTCTCGCAAATCACTCGTCACTTGGACAATTTTCATGAAAGAAATGATAGCACACTATGAGGATACAAGGAGCAATGCCTTCTTTATCCAATTGATAAATCTCAAGAAAAAGGGTTTAGTTACAGAGCACATTGAGAACTTCCAAAGATTGAATATAAAGGTAACAGATATTCCAAATGAGCACTTGATTGATGTATTCATAGGAACTTTAAGAGATAACATTCAACATGAGGTTGTCCTTTGGGAACCCAAATCATTGAAGAATGCATTTAGGGTGGCAAGAAATGTTGAAAGTAAACATATGGCTATGGCTACTAAAAGGACCAATCCTAACATCTATAGAGAGAATAATTCTCCTTCTTCTAAAACACCTCAACCTACAAGGTTGAAACCTCAACATTTGGAGGAAAGAAAAGCAAAGGGTTTATGCTTTAATTGTGACAGGAAGTACAGTAAGGGACATAAGTGTGGTGAGAAGAAATTATTCTACATAGATTGCGAAAAGGAAGAAGAAAACGAACATGAACAAGAACCATCTCAAGATGAAAATGTAGAATCAATTTTATCTAAAGAGTTGAATCCCACGATATTGTGTAATGCATTGGTTGGAATTAGAACTCCTCAAACCCTCAAGATCGAAGGATATATCAAAAAGAAAAAAGTAATAGTCCTAATTGATTCTAGCAGTACTCATAATTTCATTCACTATAAATTAGCCAAAGATCTCAATTGATTTGTATATCTAGCACCAGAGTTTCAAGTAATGATTGCAGATGGAGGAAGTATCAATTGCTCAGGAAAATGCAATAAGATTGATCTTACTATGAGGGAATATGTAATGAATAGTCCAATGATTGTTATACCCATGGGTGGTGCTGATGTTGTACTAGGAATCCAATGGTTACAATCATTAGTAACATTGGATTTTAATTTTCAAGAACTTTTCATGAAATTTTCATTGGAAGGAAAATAAATTGAGTTAAGAGGTATCACAGGGAAACCTGGTAAGGTGATAAGCTCTAATGGCATGAAAAAATTATTGAAAAAGGGGCATCAAGGTGTT
>ML778632.1:160613-208383 GCA_009831015.1 Picea engelmannii
GATATCCCAAAAACAACATTCTGAACTCATGAAGGCCATTATGAATTTTTGGTCATGCCTTTTGGCCTTACAAATGCACCTTCCACATTCCAAGGGTTGATGAATTCCATTTTTAAGCCCTTCCTTCGAAAATTTGTGTTAGTGTTTTTTGATTATATACTAATCTATAGCAAGTCATGGGAGGATCATGTGCAACATGTTGACAAGGTGCTACAACTACTAAAGGAGAAACAACTATATGCCAAACCATCCAAATGTTTCTTTGGAGTGAAGGAGGTAGAGTATTTGGGTCATATTGTATCTCATGAAGGTGTCAACGTAGACCCTAACAAGATTAAGGCCATGATGGACTGGCCAATTCCCAAAAAATTAAATAATCTTAGAGGGTTTTGGTTTTGACAGGTTACTACCGAAGGCTTGTGTGACACTATGGAAGAATAACTGCACCTTTAATGACACTAACTAAGAAGGATACATTTTCATGGACTCCAGAGGCAACTAAATCTTTTGAACAACTTAAAGAGGTGATGTGAAAAACTTCTGTCTTGACCACTCCAGACTTCACAAAAACCTTTATTGTGGAATGTGATGCCTCGAGAAATGGAATTGGTGTTGTCCTAATGCAAGAAGGAAGGCCCCTGGATTTTGAAAGTCGACCACTCAAGGGAAAGGACTTACACAAACCCATTTATGAGAAGGAAATGATAGAAATACTACATGCATTGAAGAAATGGTGTCCTTACCTAATAGGTAGGAACTTCAAGGTCAAAACAGATCATGATAGTCTTAAATACTTCTTGAAACAAAGACTATCTCCATAAGAACAAAAAAAATGGATAACCAAGATATTGGGTTATGATTTTGAAATCGTCTATTAAAAAGGGAAGCAAAATGTTGTGGTAGATGCACTCTCAAGGAAGGATAAAGATGTTGAGGCCTTTCTCTGTGCTATCTCAATCATCCAACCCGATTGGATAATAGAAACAAGGGATGAATGGAAGAATGATGAAAAGGTGTGGACTCTCATTCAAAGGCTGCAGCAAGATTCCAGTACATTAGATACATTTACATGGAAAAATGATTCACTATGGTACAAAAATCGCTTATATTTATGTAAGAAATCCCAACTCAAACAAAAGGTACTATTGGAATTGCACACATCTCTAGTAGGAGAGCACTCAGGATTTTTAAAAACCTACCATAGGGTCAAGAAGGAATTTTTTTGGGATGGCCTTAAAAATGATGTTCAAAGGTTTTTGGAAGAATGTTTGGTTTTCCAACAAAATAAGGTGGAAACAATTAAGACCCCGGGTCTTTTACAACCTTTAGTCATCCCAAGTCAGTGCTAGGAGGAGGTTTCCATGGATTTCATCATAGGGTTACCGAAGTCTAAAGGAAAGAGTCTCATCATGGTGATTGTTGATAGACTAACCAAGTACGCACACTTTTGTGCACTCTCACATCCCTTCAAAGTTAGTACAGTTGCCATCGCATTCATGGAGACAGTTCAAAAGCTACATGGCAGCCCAAAGATTATTGTAAGTGAGAGAGATCCCATCTTCACTAGACATTTTTGGATAGAATTATTTTCTTTTTTAGGTACTCAATTGGTTCATAGCTCATCCTATCATCCTCAATCTGATGGACAAACCGAGATAGTGAACAAATGTCTGGAAGGCTACCTTCGTTGCTTTGTCTCTGATAAACAAACATAATGGTTCAAATGGTTACCCTTGGCAGAATGGTGGTATAACACTTCCTTTCATACTGCAACAACAATGACACCATTAATGGCACTCTATGGATACCACCCTTCTTCCATCACTTCTTCTTTAAAAGAAAAATCTAAGGTTCAAGCAGTGGAAGATCACATCGAGCATAAAAAATAAGTTCTCCAAATATTAAAGGAAAACCTGACCATGGCACAGAATCATATGAAACAACAATAAGATCAACATCATAGTGAAAGAAGTTTTGAAGTAGGGGATTAGGTGTTTTTAAAACTACAACCATACAAAAAGATGTCCAATAGATGTCTCTCAAGCAAGCCAAGAAGGATAATAAATTATCACCAAAGTATTATGTCCCTTATAATGTGTTGCAAAAGATTGGTACTATGGAATACAAATTAGAGTTGCCTGCATCTTCACGAGTACACCTATTTTTCCATGTTTCATGCTTAAATATGGTTATAGGTGACAAGATCTCAATTCAAACTATATTTCCATAACTTGACGATGAAGGAAAAATCATATTGGAGCCTGAAGCCACCACTGACACAAGAATTTGCCAGCTGAGGAATAGATCCATTTCAGAGTATCTCATTAAATGGAGGAAACTACCAGCTGAAGATTCCACTTGGGAATATGAGTCTTTTATACAGAAGCATCCAGAGTTACTCAAGCGTTGCAGACAACACTTGTCTCAAGAGGAGGAGCATGTTAAGACCTAAATAGTGGCTCATTACCCCTTAATTGGGGCATATTATATTAGTAATGTTATTTTACTTATGTCGGCTTTATTCCATTAGTTGTAATTATACCTCCTAGTATCCTATATATACCAAGGAGACATTTTCATTTTGAATCATATGGTAATTGTACATTTATGTGGGCATAAGGAGGTTGCCCCCTTGAAGAGGCTTATTATTTAAATTTATCTCTTTTTCAAGGCGTTGAGTACTTATTCTAAGTTTTTTCTATGCTATATTGATATTTGGTTCTTAACAGATTCAGAGAAAAATATAGAAAAAACCACACTTTATTATTACCAAACCCTTGAGGTAGGGAAACTCCATACAATGGATCCTATTATGGAAGGGATCCTCTCATGTTCACTTGCCTCTTCAAGGAGGCTTTATCCTAATGAGCTTCAACTCCAAACACAATATTTCTCTTGATATCTCATTACATTTCTTGAACCCCTTTATATAGTGTTACCATCACCTAAGAACATTCTAGAGGAGGAATATTCTAGAAGTAGAACCTTCTAAGAAGTCCTCTTACACTATTATATCAAATTACCCATTTATTATATCTAACTACCATAGTGGGTCTTATTTAATAATATAGTGGACCTAATCCACCTTACATTGAATGCTCTCCACTATTATCACTATGGGCCCTCTGGGCCCCCCCACTACCTCTCTAGCTACCTTACATTCCATCCCCCTTATGAAAGCGTTGTCCTCAACATTTGATGTACAACCATATACCAGGGTCCCATGGATAAGTGTGAAACATAGTGTTGAAGTAGACTAGAGAATTAGGGTCACATTGAGAAATGGAAGACACCATGCTAAAGTAGTCCAACCGCCATTGTAAACTAGGGTCCCATGTCCAAGTTCTCATGTGAACTCCATACAGAATATATCGACACCCAATAACCAACTAAAAATGATGCTCCCAATACTGACACCTATCATGTGGATCCAAATAAGAATATTCAGCCACATAGTGGGAAAGGGTCAATGTTGAATATGGAAGGAACAATATCATTGTAGAATATGTACACTGGACGTTGGTAATCATAACTAGCTCTTGATGTGGAACATTGATGTTTTCTATAGAAGGTGGAGTAGAGTCATCAAATAAAATATGGAAGTGGTTGTCATCCCAGAAATGACAAATATTCATATACCAATCATCGCAATTGACATCAAGATCATACCAAACATATATTTCTTGATTATACTCATCCTTCATGTCCTCCATAAGAAATCTCTCCTACATGTTATCCAATGAATCTTGAATACTACGAAAACTATCATTGAGGCCATCTCCAAAGACATCAAATTTGTCATTCAATGTGTCATACAATTGGGATTTGAATGTTTCAAGAATTAATTTGAGGGTTTGAAAGGACATAGCCATATTACCACCCTATGAACTCTTTGGTCCCGCATTCCTCATGAAAAAACCCCCAAAAAAGAACAATAAATTACTGCAGAAAATCACGGCGTTTTCCGAAAAAACCCTAAAACATTGTTGAATTTAAAATGCTCATAACTTCACTTCTCGGACTCCGTTTCAGCTGATTTTTTTTTTTGAAATTGGATGAAATTGTGAGAAGAAATCAGACATATAACTTTTTTGGAAAATTCTACCTCAAGCTGCTACAAAAATAAAAAATAAAAATCACGCCGTCGTCCGCGTAAAAAACCCTAAAAAATTGCAGATTTTAAAACTTCAATATATTGACTTCCCAGATTCCGTTTCAGACGATTTTGTTTTTAAAATTGGGTGTTTTATGAAAGGAACTCATATATACAACCCGTTTCTGCAAATATTTCATAGAAATATATTGAAAATTTATGGAATATCGCGACCCTCTTTTTTCTTCTCCAAAAAAAAATCTGCAAAAATAAAAAATATTTGCCCATAATATCTGCCAAGGAAAGTGCTATAATACCACTTGTTAATTACCTAAATAGTTCAACAAATATAATCAACACAAATAATGAATACACAATAGATCCACAAATCAAGATAGAAAAAACCACACTTTATTATTACCAAACCCTTGAGGTAGGGCAACACCATACAATGGATCCTATTATGAAAGGGATCCTCTCCTGTTTACTTGCCTCTTTGAGGGGACTTTCTCCTAATGAGATTCAACTCCAAACACAATATTTCTCTTGATATATCATTACATTTCTTGAACCCCTTTATATAGTGTTACCATCACCTAAAAACATTCTAGATGAGGAATATTCTAGAAGTAGAACCTTCTAATAAGTCATCTTACATTTATTATATCTAATTACCCATTTATTATATCTAACTACCATAGTGGGTCTTATTTAATAACATAGTGGAACTAATCCACCTTACATTGAATGGCCTCCACTATTATCACTATGGGCTCTCTAGGTCCCCCCACTACCTCTCTAGCTACCTTACAATCTGATTAATTGGAATATTCTAGAGAAGGATTGGGTCATAAGCTTCAATCTCCACTCCTCTAGGAGTTCTCATTCAATTCAATGATCATACTGATAGCTTCATTCTATTCACAACATGGAAGATTGGATCCAAATATAGTCAGAACACACACTTTGTTTTGATGGTGCCTCAAAGGGAAACCTGGGGGAGGCAGGTGTGGGGGGGTTTCTTTTCGAACCCAGAGGAAAAAGTGTAACATCTCGCTCTTGCGAGAAAATGTTATCGACTTATTCATTGAGGACACTTGCATGTGAGTGATCCAGTTATAGTACATGGTTATTGTTTCTCTTATGTATTTTTATGATGATGTTGATGGTTGTGATTTAATAATATTTGATATATATGTATTGACATATGCTATTGACGAGTTTTTCCTAAGTGTGTAGGACACTTGACAGAATATGGGTGTCGATGGAATCAATGGACCTCCTTGGACTCTAGATTGAGTCAGGAAGTGGATTGTATTAGTTTGAGTATTTCATTTATGCATATGTGACATATGATCGATTATAGTATGATTTTGTATATGGATCATTGACAATGTTTTGTTGATGCATGCAGGATGAAAAAGTCTTGCTAATCAGACTCACATATAGAGTAAAGGGGCCATGCACAAAAACCAGATATTGAGGGAGAGGTGTGACAACATCCCTGTCATATCCTACTAACACTCCCACCGTGGCTCGAATTATAGATTAATGGTTACCTAGTTCAAGAGGTCCACGATGTCGTGAGGGAAGACTGAGACAGTCTCCCATGAAGATTCTAAGGGGCACACAATAACACGAGGTATTTATTCCTTAAAAGCTCTTAGTCTCTCACAAGGTCACCCGAATGGAGTGTCAACTCCAAGGGTTGGACAATTACCAAAACCAGTGAAAAGGCGAGTGACACCCTTGGAGCACGGAGTTGTGTCTTGAAGAGCATGTCACAGAAGTAACACTTGAATCAATGAATCTAGGTGGCCTATAAAAACTTAAGCGAATAATTAAACCTTGTAAAACCTTTAAACATTACAAAATTTAATTAATTAATTAAGGATTGAAATTATTAATTTTAAATCCTCAAATGAAAGTCTAAGCCTATTCAAAAATTAATCATAAGTCTAATTTTGGTGAGAATACTAAAACTGAATTATAAATTAAATAAAAAGGGAATGAACTAAATCAAGTTAAGAATTAAGAAAAGGGTGAAATATAATTAAGGATTTGATATAAGGCACATGTGTGCAAGAAAATATAAAAGGGGTTTTTAAAATAAGAAAGAAATAAACATGAAAAAATGTGTAGCATAGAAGGGTATCTAGAGTCTAGTTAACACTAGTCTAACTAGAGAAGAATCATATTTTAATTTAACTCAGATTTAGTAAGGTGTCAGTCATTAAATGAGAATATGGAGAATAAAGAGACAACTATGAGTGATTTAAGGAGATTTTTTAAGAAGGGTGAGGGAAATTGACTTTAATTAAATAAAATGTGGAATTTATTGTGCAACTTGGGGAGAGGGTGACAAGTCTAAGGGAGAAATAATTCTAATTTTTTTAATTAAAAAATGAATTAATTGTAGAAATGGGGATGCGTAATTGATGAAACTACTATAAAGCAATTGGTCTAGAGGGAAAAGGGATCACACATGCTGCCGAATTATTTTTGATTGGTTTTACTTGTGAGAGTTGGGATACCTAGCTTGAAAGAGAGTGATGGCTCTACCTTGCAAGGCAAGATGGAAGCTAGAGTGATTTTTTTTGTGTGTGAATGGCCCCTTTGTGGCTAGGGGGCTAAGGGGAATAAGAGTACCCCTAGCGTTGGGAGGTACCGGTGAAGTCTTGGAATTGGCAAGAAAAGGTGAAGCCATCATTCTAAAGAACATTCTCCTTATCAAATTCGTTAGGTCACGGTATTTAATCCAGTTGTTAAATTAGTCGTCTTGTATAAAATTCAATTTGTAATGTTGTTTCGTGTACCATTTGGGCATGGAACATTTATGTTAATATGTGATGTAATGGATTGGTAATTTGAATTGCTGTTAAAAATGTAAGAGGAAATTTTTATAGATTCCATTAATGCTCTATTGAATGACTGTTTCTTAAATTTGTTGTGTAATGGCTTAAAACTGTGAAATTCTGGTATAGAAGTTCACATTATATTAATGATAATATGTGATAGCTTGGTTGACTTTCCCTTAAGCTATGGTGTATTTCCCTTGACAACAGCTCGTCATTATCCCTTCTTCCTAAAACTTCCAAACAACAATCCTTAGAGACTATGGGAGCCGAAGTACGCCCTCTTAATGCCAAGCTTTCATGAGAAGCGGGTTGTCCTTTGCTAAGCTCGAAACCCTAACAACCCTACGAAATTATCTTGTGTTTTTCATGTGAACCTTTCCCAAGCTTCAGTCACTCTGAATTCTGGGCTTTTCATTTTATTTGAATCTTCCTCTACCCATCAAATGCACTAGAATTACACTAAGGGAAGAACCCAACTGCATTGGGTCTAATACATGCATTATGTCATTTCTTTCCCTGGTCTATAGGTCTCAGTACCTCTGTGCAAGGTCTTGCATTCTTAGTCATTGGAAATTCACCAAATTACTCGAGGCTAATGATTGTGCTCCTTATGCCCAGCAAGAGGTGAGCCATTGGCTAATCGTGTAGACTGGGATTATTCGATAAGGAACAATCAATGCTTGATTCCATACGACGTTTTGACAGCGATGCAGCCCCTTCACCACCCGCAGGTAAGAAGGTCCACGCGCACACAGGATCTTCTCCCTTATCGTGGCCCGAAGAACTCTTGAATAGCTCTTCTATTTCCCTATCAGGAAATATACACCCACAGAACTCTCGTGGGGTCCCCCTCTCTTTACTCATCGGGAGATCGAAACTCGCGGCCTCGCGAATTCGATGTCGAGCACTACACTCTCAGATTTTCGAGACCCGATAACCAGTCAACGCTGACCTTTTCTTGTCGTAACTTTCCCTATCGCGATATCGACACTCGTGATGTCAAACAAATTGCTTTACTGACTCCCGATACCCGATATGACGAAACTCCGATGAGCTCGCGGCTTTGACTTTTCAACGGTCCTGTCACCTCATCGGGATTTCAAGGTTCGCAATTTCGCGAATCCTGATGCTATTGTATCGGGACTTCTCGCCACGAAACCCCTATGGCTCGTACCACCTGTCCTCCACTAACTCCTATGGCCCCACACTGTCCTTTCACAGTTGGGATATTGCGTATCGTGATTTTGTGATTTCCGTTACCAAATCTTCGACTCTCCTCTCACGAAATCCCGATAGGCAATTTTGCGATTAATCCAATGACCCTGGCTGGCTTGGATCAGCAGCTCTATCTGTCCTGCACTTTGAACCCTGTGGGAATACTCATGTATCTTCCCTGCACCTCCACTAGATCTAACGTCTCACGGAGATTCGTGGATTCTCCTCGAAAAATACCGACCGTCCGTTCCTTCTTTCGGAAATCTACAAAGTGACTAAGTGTTCTTCCGTGGAACTTGCCTACCTGCCGTGTGAACTTACGATGCCTTCTTGGGCCCTTCACGCATCAAATCCCTGCGCTGTCCTTCAACAAACTCAAAGGATTATCCTTCCTGAGTTTTTTTATGACTCTGAGTCTTAGAAAAGACTCTTTACGCGCACTCCTTACGGAAAACCTTCAACACGTCTAAGTAATTAAATCCCTTCGAATCTACACACTCCTGCAGTAGCAGTCTTCCAATACTTCACTCAGGTTCACAACCCTGAGACTTTTACCCGGCCTGTGCACTCCTTGCACGGCTCCTGTTCTCAGCTGCACCCTCTGGATGAATGAGAACAAAATCTATCCCTATTTGAACCCTTTGTCAACGCACTCCTTGCGGACAATTCTACTGCACTCCTTGCAGGAATCCTCTGGCTCAGATAGAGAAACAATTGAAACTCATTCCCTCACCCTTTCAGACTTCAATTCAGACATGAAATCATATACACAGCATATAAAAGCAAATGTGTAACTGGAAGAAAACATTCATGAGCATGACATCAATACACAGAGAACAACACAAACCATGAATTTGAATCTAAGATTTTTTCTATTAATTCAAATGTCTGTACATGGGTGTCTTTACACAGCTCTCTGCTTGCTCTTTCTCTTCTTCCTC
Source organism: Picea engelmannii (assembly GCA_009831015.1). Lineage (NCBI taxonomy): Eukaryota > Viridiplantae > Streptophyta > Pinopsida > Pinales > Pinaceae > Picea > Picea engelmannii. The sequence continues at coordinate 169,721 of ML778632.1, forward strand.
TTCAGAATAATGTTAAAATGCACAATGAGGGTGTCTATATCCCGTTTCCCTCTTGCGCTCTAGAAACTATCTAATCTAGAATTAATTCCTATGTAACTGCATTAACTACTTTAAATGCCTCTACCTACTAAGGACGAGAGCTAAAGGCTCAAGGTACTGATTACAATATACAAGTGTGCCTCATCTTAAATGACTCATTTAAGATCATGCAACAACTTCCAAGGCAATTTCAAAATTTGTGCTGGCTTATCCAGATGTCTTTCGCTTCCGCACTGGCTCGCTTGACGTGGGAGATGCTCCTGCATCATACTCCCTCGCTTGAAAATTTTCATGGGCTCTTGTCCATGAGCTCCTGCACAGTCTGTCCATGCTTGAGAATCTCTGCCTCAGTCTCCCAGCTGGCATCTTCAACTGGATGGTTCTTCCACTTGACCAGATACTCAAATTATTTCTTTCGCCTAGTCCTCTTACCTACTCTCTTATCCAGTATGCATTCCATCTGCGGCTTCTCTGCAATTGGCATTTGCTTCGTCCACTGGATCACTGGCTGCTCAGTTCCAGTCTTAGCTCCTCTAGCTCTATATGGGTATAAATCTAAGACATTGAATATCGGAGATATTCCGATTCCATCGGGTAGTTCAATCTCATATGCATTTGTCCTAAATTTTCTCAAGACCTTGCATGGACCAATTTTCTTCATCTTCAACTTATTGTATGTTCCCCTCGAGAACCTTTCCTTTCTCAAATGTGCCAGAAACAAGTCATCAACCTCAAATTGAAGTTGTCTCCTATGCTAATCTTCTCTGCGTTTATACTCCTGACTCGAATCCAATAGTCGCTGCTTCACCTGGCTGTGAAGTTCTTTTATCGCCTTTGTGAATCCTTCTGCACTAGCGCTCCTAGTCGCAGTCTGTTTTGAATCCCTCAGTTCAAAAATTCCCCTCGATTGTATGCCATAAACAACCTATAATGGACTATGTCCTGTACTCCTGTTCACTGAGTTTTTATACACAAACTCTGCCTGCGACAATATATTGTCCCATTGGATGTGGTGCTCTGTCACCAAGCTTCTCAGCAAATCTCCTAGACTTCCGTTTACCACTTATGTCTATCCATCCGTCTGAGGATGATAAGCTGAACTAAACAACAAGTTAGTTCCCAGCTTTTTCCATAAGGTTCTCCAAAAATGCCCTAGGAATTTCGTGTCCCTGTATGAAACTATGCTTCTCGGCAACCCATGAAGTTGAATGACCTCTTTGAAAAATAGGTTCGCGATGTGAGTCGCATCGCTAGTCTTCTGGCATGGAATGAAGTGTGTCATTTTGGAAAATCTATCCACTAGCACAAAGATTGAATCACAACCTCTTTGTGTTCTTGGCAACCCCAATACAAAATCCATGCTTATTGCATCCCACGACCTCTCTGGTATGGGCAATGGTTGATAAAAACCCACATTCTGCTTCCTCCCCTTCGAATGCTGGAAAATTCTACATCTGTCCACAAATATCTTGACCTCTAATCGCATCCCTGGCCAAAAGTATGACTCACTCAGCTTTGCGAATGTCTTGTCATGACCAAAATGTCCGGCCAATCCTCCACTGTGTTTCTTCTTCAGCAGATTCTCCCTCATGGAGCAATTCAGAATACACAGCTGATTGCCCTTAAATAACAATCCTTCCTGGATCATGTATTTGGCCCACTGGCTTCTATCCCTGAGGAATGGATTCTCAGCTGCTTCATACGCATCCTTGAAGTCTGGATCATCTATGTACATGTCCCTGAGGTCATCAAAACCTAATGTCCTGACTTTGAACTCCTGCATCAACAAACATTTCCTGCTCAAAGCATCAACCACTTTGTTAGCAGTACCCGAAATATGCTTAATTACAAAAGTGAAATTCTGCATGTATTCAACCCACTTAATATGCCTCTGATTCAACTTTTCTTGCTGAGTCACAAACTGCAATGCATGGTTATCACTATATAAAACAAATTCCTTTAGAATCAAATAGTGCCTCCATTTTTTCAACGCCTGTATGATGGCATAGAATTCCTTATCATACGTGGAGTACTTTTCTTTTGCCTCATTCAACTTCTTGCTGAAATATGTAATCGATCTGTCCTCTTGAATTAAGACCGCTCCTATGGCAAACCCACTTGCATCACATTTTACTTGAAACGTCTTTTGGAAATCCGACAACACCAAAACCGGTTGTTCCGTGATCTTCCGTTTCAAAAAATTGAAACTTTTCTCTGCCTCTTCAGTCCAGTGAAAAGATTTATGTCTTTTCTTCACTGTATCCATCATCGCTACGCTAATCCCACTGAAATTCCTGATGAACTTCCAGTAGAAACTATCCAATCCATGAAAACTTCTCACCTCAAAAATATTTCTCGGTGATGGCCAATTCTTGATTACCTCCACCTTATCTGGATCCATCTTCAACTCATTCGCAGATATAAAAAAACCCAGATAAATGAGCTCTGTCTTCATAAACGAGGATTTCTTCATATTTATCAACAACTTCTCCTGTTGTAACCTCCGCATCACTGTAGCCAAATGCTTCAAATGCTCCACTGTTGTTTTACTGAAAACCAGTATGTCATCCAGATACATGATGATAAATTTCCCGATGAACTCCCTCGGGACTTCGTTCATTAACCTCATAAAGGTACTCGACGCATTTGTCAAGACAAACGGCATAACAAGCCATTCATACAGCCCTTCATTTGTTTTGAATGTTGTCTTCCACTCATCGCCTTCCCTCATGCAAATCTGGTGATATCCACTTTTCAGATCAATTTTCGAAAAGTATTTTGCCCCGCTCAAGCAATCTATTAAATCATCCATCCGTGGCAATGGAAACCTATACTTGATGGTTATCTTATTGATGGCTCTTGAGTCGGTACACATTCTTCAACCTCCATCTTTTTTTGGACTGAGTACCGTTGGAACAACACACAGGCTCAAACTTTCCCTGACCAATCCTTTGTCTAGCAGCTCCTGGACCTGCTTCCTGACCTCTTCATTTTCTTGCGGAGTCAACCTGTACACAGATTTATTCGACAAACTAGCTCCTGGTATGAGGTCTATATGATGACTCACACTCCTCATCGGTGGCAACGAATGAGGTAATTCATCCACCACGATGTCAGCAAACTCTTCCAGTAGTTCCTGAATTTCTCCTGTCAAATCGTCTACTCTCGTGCTAGTCAAAACAATCCTTGGCTTCCTGACCACAAAGAATTGTGGATCTTCTTTCTTCTTCACCTTCGTAAGAAGCTCCTTCCCACTCATGAGAAGTACTATGTTGCTTACTTCCGGCTTCACCTATTTATCCTTTATCGGAAGCAACATGTGTGTCCTCCCATTCTTCTCTAAGGTATATGTATTCATGTTCCCATCATGAATCATATTTCTATCATATTTCCATGGTCTACCCAGCAATAAATGACAGACATCCATAGGGATAACATCACACAATATCTTATCATTATACCCTCCTATTTTGAATTCAACTAAACACTGTTTAGTGACATTTACCTGATGTCCCTTCTGTAGCCATGAAACTTTGTATGGACTCGGGTGATCAGTCGTCTCCAGCTCCAGCTTCTCTACCATCTCGGTTGAAACGAGATTATCTGTGCTACCACTGTCTACGATAACCTTGAATTCCGTGTCCTTGGTTTTGCAAGTAGTTCTGAAAAGTCTGGTTCTTTGAGCTAATTCCTCCACCTCCTTCTTGGGTGTTAAGAGAACTTTACGCATCATCAATGACCTTCTGCCTGCAACATCTCGCCTTTGTGCCTCGGTAATGTGAGCTTCTCCTCCATCCTTCTTTTTATCTGGACAGTCGAATGACTTGTGCCCATTCTTTCCACACGTGAAGCATGTGATTACTCCACCTCTTCCTCTTCCTCTACCTATGGTACGAGGAAACATGTTATTATCAGCGTATCCTCCACTTTCCTTTGTATGTTTCCCTCTCCATTCAGCATGTTGGCCTCGCTGTGAACTTCCACCTCTCTCGGGGCTAGTCTGAGGATTTTTCCATTCGTTCTTGGGCTTCTGGTATTTATCCTGGGCAACCGATTTGCCTCTGGGCTGACTTTTGCCTTGACCTCTTTGACTTTGCTTTCGGCTCAACTTCTCTTCCGCTTTCAGAGACATTTGATAGGCATCCTCCACCATTCGGATGGTTACCATGCTCATCTCATCCTGGATATCGTATCTCAGGCCATTCATATACCTGGCAACTTTCTCATCATCGCTCTCCTGATGACCTGCCCTGATGTTCAGTCTATAGAATTCCTCCATGTATTCCTTTACTGTCATCAGCTTCTGTCTCAGGTTCTGCATCCTCCTGAACAGAGTGATTTGATAATCTCTCGGGATGAACTTTGCCTTCATCTTTGCAATCATTTTGTCCCAGCTCTTGATCTTCTGCTTGCCCTTGCAGCGGCTATCTTCTTGTAGCTCGTCCCACCATAATGTTGCGTGTCCCTTCAATCTCGTGATAGCATGCCTAACCTTCTTATCCTCTTTGACATCTTCATAATCAAAGTATGTATCCAGAGCTCTAATCCAATCTAGAAGCTCTTCTGCATCTAGATTTCCCTCATAAACTGGAATGTCCATCTTTGTTCTTGCACCCATCCTTGCAATAGCTTTGATTAGACGTTCATTGGTTGCATCCTTGGCTGCAACTTCCTCTTCTCGTTCAACCTCAATTTCTCTCTCGAGATCACTCAGATCCCTTGCATTAGCTGTGCGTCTTTGCATTGTCTCCATATCTTCGAGTCTAGCTCAGAGATCACGCATTTGTCTTTCTATGGCTGGATCTGCCACCTGCCTGCCTCTTCATCGCGGCATTTCACTATCCTTTGGATCGGGTGATTGTCTATCTCTTCTCGGAGGCATAGCGAATTCTCCTCTTCTCTACTACAGAAAGAAAAGAGTCTTTATGTGCTCTGATACCACTTGACAGCGACGCAGTCCCTTCACCACCCGTAGGTTGGACGGTCCACGTGCACACAGGATCTTCTCCCTTATCATGGCCCAAAGAACTCTTGAATAGCTCTTCTATTTCCCTATCGGGAAATATACACCCACAGAACTCTCATGGGGTCCCCCTCTCTTTACTTGTCGGGAGATCGGAACTCGCGGCCTCGCGAATTCGATGTCGAGCGCTGCACTCTCAGATTTTCGAGACCCGATAACCAGTCAACGCTGACCTTTTCTTGTCGTAACTTTCTTTATCGTGATATCGACACTCATGATGTCGAACAACTTTCTTTACTGACTCCCGATACCCGATATGCCGAAAATCCGATGAGCTCATGGCTTTGACTTTTCAACGGTCCCCTCACCTCATTGGGATTTTGGGGTTCACGATTTCACGAATCCTGATGCTATGGTATCATGAATTCTCACCATGAAACCCCGATGTCTCATACCATGTATCCTCCACCAACTCTTGTGGCCCCACACTGTCCTTTGGTAGTCGGTATATCGCGTATCGCAATTTCGCGATTTCCGTTACCAAATCTTCGACTCTCCTCTCACGAAATCCCGATAGGCGATTTCACGATTAATCCAACAGCCCTGGCTGGCTTGGATCAATGGCTGTATATGTCCTACACTTTGAACCCTGTGGGAATACTCATGTATCTTCCCTGCACCTCCACAAGATCTAACGTCTTACGGAGATTCGCGGATTCTCCTCGGAAAATATCGACCGTCCGTTCCTTCTTTCGGAAATCTGCAAAGTGACTAAGTTTTCTTCCGCAGAACTTGCCTACCTGCAGCATGAACTTACGATGCCTGCTTAGGCCCTTCACGCATCAACTCCCTATGTTTTCCTTCAACAAACTCAAAGGCTTATCCTTCCTAAGATTTTTTATGACTCTGAGTCTTAGAAAAGACTCTTTACGTGCACTCCTTACGACAAACCTTCAACACGTCTAAGTGATGAAATCCCTTCGACTTTGCGCACTCCTGTAGTAGTAGTCTTCCAATACTTCACTCAGGTTCGCAACCCTGAGACTTTTACCCAGCATGCGCACTCCTTGCACGGCTCCTGTGCTCAGCTGTACCTTCTGGATGAATGAGAACAAAAGCTGTCCCTATCTGAACCCTTTGTCAACTCACTCCTTGCAGACAATTCGACTGCACTCCTTGCAGGAATCCTCTGGCTCAGAGAGAGAAACAATTGAAACTCATTCCCTCACCCTTTCAGACTTCAATTTAGACATGAAATCATATACACAACATATAAAATCAAATGTATAACTGGAAGCAAACATTCATGAGCATGACATCAATACACAGAGAACAACACAAACCATGAAGTTGAATCTAAGATTTTTTCTATTAATTCAAATGTATGTACATGGGTGTCTTTACACAACTCTCTTCTTTCTCTTTCTCTTATTCCTCTTCATAATAATGTTACAATGCACAATGAGGGTGTCTATATCCCGTTTCCCTCTTGCGCTCTAGAAACTATCTAATCTAGAATTAATTCCTATCTAACTGCATTAACTACTTTAAATGCCTCTACCTACTAAGGACGAGAGCTAAAGGCTCAAGGTCCCTATTACAATATACAAGTGTGCCTCATCTTAAATGACTCATTTAAGATCGCACAACAACTTCCAAGGCAATTTCAAAATTTGTGATGGCTTATCCAGCTGTCTTCCGCTTCCGCGCTGGCTCGCTTGACGTGGGAGATGCTCCTGCATCACGTTTTCCAAATTCACTTCCCATTCTTCCTGGATCAGTATTTCTATGTTCTCCCTTCCCATGTTTGTCCCTTATTTTACCTCTTTCGAAGCAAGGAGAGAAAATCCAAGAAACTAGAACCGAATGGCATTGCATCTGCCTGAATAGTCCATTTAATTCTACTCCTTTTAAGGATTTTCTCGATCTCTAAGGATCAAATCCGAGATTTTATTCCACCTTGTGAACAAAAATATTTGAACCAACTGGGGTTAATAGTTTAAGGACCCGCTGCATCAAAAAAATGAATCTTATAATCACCTAACAGAAGGGATTCCTTCAAAAACTAGTTTAATTAATTTGGTACGAACAAGTAAGAATTTTAGTCTGACGAATTCACCTTTTCGACTTGTAATTGCGTCAATGCCTAAAATTATGATGTGTAGATCCTTGCGATCATTCCAGAATGAGCCTCTACCCATGTGGAAACGTGTTCAACTAATCACTAACGCAATGTATTTATGAACTCATACCTTTAATCGACTAGGAAATGTGATATGTGATACAGAGGATGTAACTCTAATATCAATGCAATACATTTATTTTTACTTCTTATATTCAACAATATTCTCAATCTAAGATCAAGGTAAGTTTTATTTTCTAGTCAAAAGGTATCATTGAAAGAGGGAATCAGTGCAAAGAATGTTTACCTTGCATTAGCTACTCGGATCTGGAAACCAATAAAACCCAGCTGTAGACAGCGGATTTGGAGAGACGAATGTCCCACAAAACTTAAACTGTTCGCTTGGCTACTTCTGGAGAACAAATTAATGTTTTGGGATAATTTACAAGCCCGCGGCTGGGTGGGCCCAAGTCGTTGTCCTCTCTGCAAGTGTAACAATGAATCTTCGCAACATGTTTTTATCCACTGCACTTTTACTCGGGAGATCTGGACGCGCCTTGCTTCGGTTTTAAACTTCTCATTGCATTGGACAGGAATCAACGTTCTGGCATGCTTCCAAAACTGGTACACAAACAACAACACACATTCTTTGCTTCCGATCCACCTATGCTGGCAAGTCTGGATGACTAGAAATGCAACGATTTTTAACGAGAAGATTCCTTCTATCCATTCCGTGTCAACTCTCTTGCTGGCTGAGGCGAACATTTCTGGCAACTACTTGAAGGCTAAACCATCTCTCCGGCAATCTTTTTCCATTCATATCGATAGGGTGGTGGCCTGGTTCGATGGGGCATCCCAACAAAGAGGTACTCTTTGTGGAGCTGGGGGGAAAATCGCTCTTAACCCCCACACTTGTATCCGCTGGACTTTGAATTGCGGTCAGGGTTCTAACGCGAAGGATGAACTTCTAGGGGCTTAGGCATCACTAGTTTTGGCTAGCCATCACACCGACATTCTGTTACTTCTTGGAGACTCAAAGAATACTATTGACTGGCTGAGCGGTCGTGCTGACTTCCAGGTGGCAGCACTTGATTGCTGGAAAGAAAGGAAGAAAGATGTTTCTCATCTTTTTAGAAACCTCACCTTCCAGCACATTTTTAGAGAGGAAAACAACGAGGATGACTCCCTCTCTAAAAAAGCATTGCACCAACCATCGAGCCAAATTTGTTTTACAGTTTGGGAGGATGGCATTGAAGGACTTGCCTACAAGATTAGGATTTGATTTGATGCTTCATCTGATTGCGGTGCTTAGATGGTTTATCTTTGACTTGATTGTAGGGGTTGATGGTTTTGATCTAAGTTTTGAGCAGTTCCTCCGTGTTTTGCGGCTGTTAGAGAAGACGGATTTGTAAAATTGTATATCCTTATGAATATAAAGAGCACTTTTTCTCGTGGAAAAAGAGGGATGTCTATTATAGACATCATGGATTAATCCACCCTTGAATCCGTAAAATAGTACCTATTTGGATTTATGAATAACTTATACTTGATGTTCTTAAAAGTACTACATAACCCATAATATTTGAGAATGAGTTTTAGTACATGGTAAATGAAAATTTATATCATCATTTAGGGTCGGTTTTCCTTAAATATGCTGTAATAATTAATTCAATAGAATAGAAATTCCATTCTAACTTTTTCTTTTAATAGTGATTTTATTTTAACAATTTTTATTTATTGTTAAACATTAATCGTAATGGAATACATTATGTGTCATGTGCATTTAGTATTCATAAGGAGTTTTCACAAGTTGTGCAACTTCGAGTAAGATAGAAAAAATCATTTTCATGTATGCCATATTGCTTCGCTACACAAGTATCACATAAATTTATGATATATCATCATATTTTGTTGAATAAACTGGTGTTAATTTTGCACCAGAGAAATTTACTTATTTTATGTGTAGTTGTTACATCATCTAAATTAATAAGAGTAATTGCGCAAATTGAGAAAAATAAGTAGTACTTTTAGATGCCATTACTTTTACACCTTGAGCCCTTTAAACTTTATTGGTATAGGACAAGTTTAGAACTTCTTGGTAAATTTGTTTTAAGGTGTGTAAGCATTATTCTTGTTACTCGATGATTAAATTGTTGTGTTGAATTAATTTCATATGTGAATATTACAATGTTCTTGTTTAGCACATGAGAAATTGTTTTAGTGATTGCTCAATCGTAGTAGATTATACTTTGTATTAAATTTTTTATAAGGGGTATTGTTTTGGATTGGGTCATGAGTATCGAAGTGTAATTGTGGTTAAGGGAATTTGACACCTCCTTGTTGCTCAAAATAGTTTCCAGCCCTGAGATCTTAAGTGGTCAAAATCAATCAGATGAATCTAGGGCTTGAGCATTGAGGTCCTAACCATGCAGGATAGGTTGGGTGGGTAGTTCCTTCTTATTCAGTGACATGATTGAACATTCCATAGTATTTTCTTAAGATGATCATGATGTGTTGACTTACGTTGCTCTTTAAGTTTATGTGTTGATTATGCGTCACTATTGATTATGTTAATGCGTTGATTGTGTCGTGATTAAACTATGATGATGTGTCGCTTGTGATGCTATTAATTACATTGTGAAAATTTAATTTCCTAATTCAATATATATATATATATATATATATATATATATACCTTTTGTACATCACTATCATTTTCGTGAAGGAGGGTCCGTTACATATGGTATCAGAGCAGGTTCAACCACGTGACTTGGGATCATTACGCCTTCCATTGTATTAACTAATTGATTAATAACTTTTCACTAATTAAAATAGAAATGTGTCCATACAGGTATTCATTGTTAGAGGATGTCGTGGAGGTAGAGAGGACGTTGTGAAGGTAGAAGACATGGTTCTAGGGGAAGGGGTGTGACACCTCCAATAACATCCACACCATAGGGGTCTAATACCCAAGGAGAAGAATAAGTCATTGGACATGAGAAGAATGATGTGGGGGATGTGGTTGGTTTTATGAGGTCCTTCCAAAGGATGTCATAGGATTTGATTAACCGACTCGATAGAGATGAGACCAGGGTTCCTATACCTAATAAGGGTTCACATCATGCTCTGGTTGGTACTGGTAGCATTCATAGAGAACTCGAGAAGGTGAAGTTTCCCGAGTTCATGGGTGCCATAAATGGCTCAGCCGCCGAGGCATGGTTGGAGAACATGGCGATGTGATTCTCACTTCGTGACTACACCTCCAACATGAAGGTCTGAATGGTGGTCTTTCAGCTGAAAGGGAGTGCTCTTCTATGGTGGAAGATGCTCCTACCTCAACTAAACATGTTCATCAAAGACATGTCATGGGAATAGTTCGAGGAATGGTTTCGAGAGAGTTATTTGTCAGAGGAATTCATTGAGTGCCAACTCAATGAGTTCAATGCTTTGTGACAGGGTGGTCATATGGTGTCAGAGTATGAGGCCCAATTCATGAAGCTACTTAAGTATGCTCCACATCTAAACACTGAGAAGTTAAAGGTCAACAAGTTTGTGTTCAGCCTTAACTTCAAAATTCGTGCGAAGGTGAGAGTCCTAATACCTTAGACGTTGCATGCTGCAGTCTAGAAGGCTCTCGTAGCAAAGGAAGAGCTAACCAACAGGGGTCAGGGTAGGAATTCTGCAAGACCGAATGGACAAATGGCATCAAGTGCGCAACAGGATTAGACACCATCCAGACATACGTCAGGGTATTGAGATACGTCAAGAGAATCCCCGTTCACGACACCATGACGACTGACTCCTCAGCAGAGGACTCCCTACCGAGGACCACCCCATTAGCAACAATGTCGCCCACAACAACAATAGTTTAAGCCTATTCAACAAAACAGACCAGGAGCTCAGACTGGTAGGCCAACAACTTCTACTTTGAGGACCATGAGTACTGGATCGAAGAAAATATGTTGGACATGTGGAGAGCCATATTATTGATGATATTGTTCGGTTGATAAGGCCAGATCAGTCGAGTGAACATGACACACTACAGTTGGAGATTTGGGAAATGCCCATAAGATTCATGCCACGGTGAATAACTATTAGGACGAGCACCAATCCATTATGCTCGAGATGTCAGGTACCATCATCAAACAAAATTTTAGTATTTTGATAGATCCTGGTGCTATAGAGAGTTTTATTTCTAGTGCAGTGCTGAAAATAATTAAGGTGAAGGAAGTTAAATAGGATGAGTTTAGATACGTAGAAATGGCTTTGGGTGCCAAACAGAAGGTTGGAGGAAGGGTTACAAACTGTAGCATTGACTTAGGAGATTTTGTAATCAAGGCCAACCTATATGTCACGATCCTAAGATCTTATGACATAGTGATTGGTATGAACTGGTTATAATTGCATGATGAGATACTCAACTGTAACAAGAAACTATTAAGTTTGATCGATGATGTGGGACAAAGAAGAGTTATTGTAGGAAGAAACTAGGGACTATCCTTGAGGTTCATTTCTTCCTTACATCGACAGAAGAGCATGCACAAAGGATGTAAGTTATATTCAATCTTAGTGATAAAATAAAAGGGAGATGCATAAGGATTAGAAAACCTTCCAGTAGTACAAGATTTTGCTGACGTGTTTCCAGAAGAGTTACCAGGTTTGTCACCTGAAAGAGAGTTTGATTTTACCATCAACTTGAAACCTGGAACTCAACCCATAGAAAGAGCGTCTTATCAGATGTCAACACTTGAGTTACAGGAGTTGAAAATGAAATTTAAGGAGTTGTTGGACTTGGGGCTTATACGACCAAGTGTGTCACCTTGGAGTGCGCCTGTTATTTTTGTAAGAAATAAGGATGGGTCGTGGAGGCTTTCTATTGACTATCGTCAATTGAACAAGGAAACGATCAAGAACCGATACCCATTTCCAAGAATAGATTACTTGTTTGATCAAATGAAAGGCGTGACATTGTTTTAAAAGATCGACTTAAGATAAGGGTATCACTAGTTACTAATTAAAGGTGAAGATATTCCTAAGACCTCATTCAAGACGAGGTTCAAACACTACGAGTTTATCGTTTTACGGTTTGGACTAGCAAATTCCCCAGGGGTATTCACGATATTGATGAATGGGGTGTTCCATGAAAACTTGGACAAGTTTGTTCAAGTATTCATTGATGACATATTGATATATTCTCAGATGACAGAAGAACATGAAGAACATTTAATCTTAGTACTACAATGTTTACGAGAAAAAAAATTATACGGGAAACTGTCAAAATGTTCTTTCTACCAAACAAAGATTCTTTACTTGGGGCACATTTTATCCGGTGAAGGTATAGTTGTGGATCCAAGGAATATAGAGGCTATTATGGAATGTACTGCACTGAAAAATGTACCAGAATTACACATCTTTATGGGTTTAGTAGGATATTGGTGACAGTTTGTTGAAGGTTTTTCAAAGATAGAAAATATGATCACAAAATTGTAGAAGAAAAAATAGAAGTTTATATGGAGTGAGAAATGTGTGGAAGAATTTAAAGGGCTCAAGGAGTTGTTGACGAAAACATCGATACTGAAAGTCCTCGACATGGACAAGGAATTCTTGGTGTGCATAGAAACATCCAAGGAAGGTTTAGGTGAAGTATTGATGCAAGACGGTCGAGTGATCACTTATATCTAAAGGAAGTTACGAAAGAATGAGGAGAAATATGCAACACATGAATTGGAGTTATTTGCAATTGTATGCGCCTTGATAGTTTGGAGACACTATTTTATCAGACGAAAATTTGAACTAAGGACAGTTCACTATGGATTGAAGTACATATTTATGCAGAGTAACGTGAATGTGCGACAAATGCATTGGTCAAAATTACTTAGTGAATACAATTTTGAGATTGCTTACATTAAATGAATGGTGAACAAAGTGACAGATGTGTTGAGTCGGAGACCACCCATATTCTCGATGATACCTCTTTAGATGAATCTTCAAGAAAAGATTCTAACTATAAAGATCAACAATGATTGGTATAAAGAGGTTAAGGAAAATATCAGACAAGACACCATGATGGTACAAAAGTTTGAGGGTTATACATTGTACAATAACAGATTATTGAGGTATAACAACATAATCTACATACCGCCTAATGACGAATTAAAAATTTTGATCTTGAGTGAAGCACATCGAGCAGTGTACATGGCTCATACAAGAGTCACAAAGATGAGGGCAGACCTTAAGATTTTATTCTTCTGGAAAGGAATGAAGGTATACATAGTTACCTATGTGGCAAGATGTCTAGAATGTCAACAAGTGAAATATTAACATAGACATCCGATAGGATTACTACAACCACACGCTATTCTGGAGTCAAAATGGGAGGTCATTTCGATGGACTTTATTTTTGGATTTCCATTGACGGCAAGGAGGAACGACTCGATTTTCATGGTAGTTTACACTGTGATGAACAATGCACATTTTATTCCTGTGCGTACAATGTATCAAGCGCCAGACATATCTAGATTTTTTATCAACAATATTGTGATATTACATGGCATGCAAAAAAGGATCATATATGATACAGGATCAATGTTTACATGACATTTTTGGACCATTTTCCAAGAGGCTTTGGGGACACAATTGAACTTTAGTACAACATATCACCCTAAAACAAAAGGGCAGACAAAAAGAACGAACCAAATTTTGGAACATATGTTGCGTATGTATGTAATGGACCAACATAAACATTGGGAAGAGTTCTTTCCACTAGTAGAATTTGCATACAACAACAACTATGAAAGTAACATTAAGATGACACTGTTTGAGTCTCTTTACGAGTGACCTTGTCAGATGCCATTGAGTTGGGATCGACTTGAGGATAGGGTCTTGGTAGGACCAGAAGCAATCCAATAAATGGAAGAAGAAATGCAATCGATAAGACAACATATTAAAGAGGCACAAGATCGTCAGAAGAGTTATGTTGATGTGCATCGCGTTGAACGCAATTATGAAGTTGGCAAGTGAGTTTTCTTGTGGTTGAAAATGCACAAGAGTTCGATCAATTTTGGAAAGGGTGCTAAAATCTCTCCAAGGTCTTTGGGACCTTTTGAAGTTGTGGAAAAGAATGGACTCGTGTCCTATTCACTAGCCTTGTCTGATTCTTTGAGGCGTATGCACAACGTTTTTCATGTATCTATTTTGAGGCATTATGTTAGTGATCCTACACATGTGATTGACATGAGTTCTTTATAGGTGTCGAATGAGGGTGCATGTAACACCCCAGGTTTCGAACCCCATTTTAAATAATGTATTGTTACAATGCTGAGAGACCTAAGTGCCCAAACAATTATTAAAGGGACAGTATGCCCAAGAAATGTAATGTTTTTATTATTATTAATAATAAACACATTGTTGGCTACTAGACGTATAAAAACTAGAGTTATAGGGGGATATGATTCCACAAGAGAGGGGGATTGAGTGTCTAAATGTTTATTCCTATGTTAATTACCTTTTTTTTCCGAGGGAGGGGATTGGTTACGTGAGATTCTTGGGGAAGGCCAGTAGGTTCTTGATTCCCCATGAAAATACTTAAACCTACCTCTCGTCTGATGGGGGGGTTCGACTGATGTCTTGTTCATTGATTTCCTATGAATTCACTCATTTTTCCCTCACGCACTCCCATGCACACACTTACCCATCCATTGATCCATTCTCACCTGTGTCTTGGCTTGGTAAAGGGCAAGGAAAAACTGATAATTAGCCACGATATAGTTGGTTGTGATGGTCATTGGTGCAATTTATCCATGACCTGGGGCCTGCATGTCTGAGATGTGTTGGATTATGCCCTATTTTTCTCACAACTGCGAGTCTTGAGAGTTCCAGCATTGATATTTTGGACCATCTATGCTGGAGGCCCTGGATAAAGGAGAAGGACTACCTGAGGGACTGCGTGGCAGATAAAAGGTGGAGGTCCATTCTCTCGGGTGGTATAGGCTGGGTAGAAGAGAGTTGGGTACTTTGGATTTTGTGGGTGCTGGGAAACCTGTGAGAGATGACTGGTTTGGGAACCCAAGTACACTCTGGAATCCTCCTTGTGGATTCATAGCCCTG
The DNA here is from genome assembly GCA_009831015.1 of Picea engelmannii. Taxonomy (NCBI): domain Eukaryota; kingdom Viridiplantae; phylum Streptophyta; class Pinopsida; order Pinales; family Pinaceae; genus Picea; species Picea engelmannii. Next base: position 184,951 of record ML778632.1, read on the forward strand.
GATTAGGGGTGACACTAATGTTGAGATTTGGAGCAGTGGTCTCTACGGTTGGGTGGAACGTCCTTGGTCTGTAGCCAATTGGTGTCGCCTTTTGATAAAGATAAGTGATCTCTGTTGTGATATTATTATTTGTGTATGAATGTATTCCACTGTGTGTTTTAATTATCATTTAACTAAATCTTAGATTATGCATGTTTGTTGGATATTCGTGTGCATGTCGCTAAATATTGTATCTTATGCGTTCTTATTAATGAAAGAAGGTATCAGTAAGAGTAAAAAGTCCAAGGGTGGGCTTGTAGGTAGCATGCCCCAGCCTATGGGTGGTTGGGTATGTTACAGTTTGGTATCAGAGCTCCTGGTTGAAACACTGGGTCGGTATGGGCCGAGTTTGTTGTTCAGAGTCTCGTGGTCAAGATCGAACTCTAACTACGAAGTTGAAAATATCAGGAGCATTGGTGTTGCAGAAGCTACGCATGAGTTAGATCACCAGAGACCTGTTGTAAGGGGTTCGAAGGATTGTGACCGTCCCCTTCGAATTCAGGAGCGATTGCCAGTGTAGGATCAGGAGAGATCCGGGATCGTTACATCAGAGGACAGGTGAATAGGGGTCGTCCGATGAAAAGGAAGCAAGGGTTAAGGTCCCAACCATCAGATCCCATTAGAGAGAGAGATCAATGGATAGGAGGCATTGCGGGGAACAAAGTTGAATGAGAGATAATTTCCCAAGGCAGTCCCACAATCCAAACCACGGTTTCACCAAGGGGTGATGTGTCAGCATCAGGATAATTGCGAGGTGAAATGTGGGTCACTCCAAACCGTCGATGCATGCCCCCACAAATTGAAAGGAATGCATTGATGTGACATGTTAGTACTTGAGCGATGAGCCTCCAAAGAGCAGAAGTAGCTGGAGATCCTCGATCTATAGGAGGACACGCGTTAACCGATCATGTTCTCTAGGTGAAAGCACTCTGGGAAAAGGCGAGTAAGGAGAAGTTGAGAATTGAGATTTCCGGACCCCGGAGACTCGAAGTGAATTGCAGCCATCCGATCCAGGAGGACACATGGCAATAGATTGGCCAGTTTGGGAATTTAGAGTTCGAAATAATTAGAAGTGTGCTAGTATGAAAACTCTTGAAGTCCCGAAGCTCGAAGAGATGAAGTGATGGGGCACAATGATGTCACCTAGAGGTGGTGTGGATCCTGGAATTCTCGAAGTGACGTGGCTTGCGGATGTCACCTCGGATGACGTGGACACATGGGATGTGTGCCACATGTCAATAAGTTTTGAGAATATGGATTATTGAAATGTCAGTTAGAATGTGACATGTGTCACCGACATGATTGGGACACGTGTCCGCTTCCAATATTTTTCCACGTAGCGACAGATCGTGCAGTCCAAAGACTGGGCACTCCAGAGGGGAAGGATGTGACAAGTTGCATTGGGTTGAAAAATCCCAAAGGCTCGAAGGCCATAGTACATATCGACCGTTGAGTCCAGAAGACACACGTCGAAGGATCCCCGACTTCGAGTGAAAGCGCTCCGAGAGAAAGTGGAGGAGGAAAGTTTGAAAATTCTCAATCCCAAAGATCTGAAGCGATTCACAACCGCTAATCTATGGGAGGACACCTGTAGATAGATCATGAACTCAAGGTAAAAGTGTTCTGGGATGAGGCTAGCGAGAAAATTTGAGGCTCTCGAAGTGCGGAGTCCCGAAGTGGATCTCAATCATTGAACGCAAAATAGGATGAGGACCTTTGATCTGGTCCTGGCCGAAAGTTCCAAAGTGTTGAAGCTTTGGACAAGCACTTTTCCAGCTAAGCGCAGGGTCATGACCATGGTCATATGCATATTGAGAGTTCAGGGAAGGAGGGCTAAGGGCCAAATTGGTTGTCCTTGAGACATAAAAGTTCTAAGGAAGGATTTAGCCATGGTTTCTGGTCGTGGTCACCTGGGAAGGTGGTTTGAAGGAAGCACCTACATAGGATGAAATTCTGTGTCATCCAAGGATAAGAGGAAACTGTTATTTTCATAGAATGGGATAGATCTCCATGAACAAATAAAATAAAGAGACATGTAGCATGGTTTGGCAATTTTGTCTATCATATGCGTAATTCTAAAAAAATGGTCGCTTGCAAATTTTGCAGAATTAAGGGGCTTAAAAACATCAGATCAGGATGCATGTTGAGGAAATGGAAGAAGGACATGGAGCCTCCAGTCATGATAAGGAGGTCGAAGGCTAGAATACCAAGGTTGGTAATGCAGAGATAGAGTCCAATGGAAGCAAGGGAAAAGGATAACATGAAACGTTAATAGAAATAGTAAGAATCCTGAAGATGGAAGTGCAGAGATACAAAGTAGACAATGAGAGACTAATGAGAGAGCAAAGTTAGATAAATGCTCGAGTGTTGTAGATATTAAATTAGTTGCAGAGACAAATGAAGAAGGGATCAAACTCAAGATAAGAGGGATAACAAAGGTTCCATGAAATGAGGGATGATCGTGAAAGAGATGGTTGTTCCAGAAGTGCTAGCAGAGCTCATGAACACCACTCACCTCCTTACTCAGAAAGAAATATTTATGCAGTGGATGATCCCGTAAGAAGTTCAGAGGTGTCTCTTGTTAGACACCAAAGAATGAAATAAGAAGTAGATAGTTTTCAAGGAGAGTTGAGGAATCTCAAGACACCTTCCCTTTGGGGTGAATGAGAAAGGGAAGATGATGTCAAATCATTGTTTCTTGGGCTCAGGAGATATTTCCAGTTTCATAACTATTCATCAAACCTGGAAGCCAGGATTTCCACCTACCATTTACACGAGAAAGCTACAATGTGGTGGGACCAACTGAAGAAAGTGGAACATATTAATGAAAGTAGGATCACTTGGAAACAGTTCAAGAAGTACCTCCAGAAGGAGTACCTCTCAGAGCATTTCTATGACAAGAAAATGTAGGAGTTCTTCGAACTCTGAATGGGAAGCATGACTATGGAAGAATATGAGAATAATTTATTGGGATTGTTAAAGTATGTCAGGTTCATTGGTGATGAGAAAGTGATCCAGGTGGATATCGGTGGCCACCCACCTTTTCCAATTGTCTCAAAACAACTTTCTGGCAATTTTGGCAATTTACTATTTTTAGTAGGTTTTAACTTCCAGGGCCATTTTGAGGGCCCAAATGAAGGTTTTTTGAGCTCGAGGTTTTCAATGATATCAAAAGGAATAATTTATCCCCCAAAATTAATATCATCAATAATACCTTTCCAACGAGCTATCACATGCCTAAAATAGAGATCATATGCAAAAGTTACGACCCTGGGAAGTTGATGTACTCACTTACCCAAACGGGGCCCACATGACTTTTGGCGCTTCATCTTCTAGGGTTAGGTTTTTGGATGTATAGAACTTTTGGAATTCCTGTTTATTGTAAAAAGGTCTTCAGAACCTCATTGTAATTATCTTCATGCGAATGCGAGTAGCCGTCACATCTCTTCTCAGAGATAAGCTGCCACCATTCCAGCGAGTCTTTCACTCTGTATTTTTACAGTCTCTGTACATTTATTTTATTAATAGAAATAGTGTATTACTGTATATATGTGTTTATGGTTGCATCTATGATACAGTTCTATTATATTACTGAATATCTGCGATATCTCAATGCATTTCTTTATTATATCTCCGATCTCATTTCGTGCCGAAAATAATCCGGATCAGTGGTATCAGAGAAGCCTGCTCTTGATCGTTTTTTCAGTGCATGTCCCCGACAAGGTTCGAGTATAGCAAGTTGGGTCTCGAGCTTGTCTCTATTGAAGATAGTCATTCTCGCACACCCAATAAACCCTCAATGGTGGAAGAAAAGAAAAACGACAGAGCAGAGGATCCTATCAATCTATTGCTTGAGCAAGCTCTCATGCGACAGAGGGACGAAATGATGAAGAATTTTTCCCACATCCTTAAACGCCTGCCGATAGGATCAGGTGCATATTAATCAAGTGGCCACTTTGGAGGAACCTTTCCTTTCAAGGTTAAAGTTAATTTTGATATTCCTGTATTTGAAGGAGAAATAGATGCAGAAGCCCTAGAAAAATGGTTAAATCTGCTAGAAGGTTATTTCTCCGACAATGAAAAGATCACCTTCGCACTCCTTAAATCTCTCCCTCATGTCAAACATTGGTGGGAAACTTACTGGGAGCAAAGTTCCACAGAGGATTCTGGAATATATGGGGTTGATCCCACTTGGGAGTTTTTTGTGGATGCGGTAAAGGAACAATATTACCCTGTTGGAAACTATGAGGACCAATACATGAGATGGACCACACTACGACAAGAGAGGGGGAAAGCAGTTTCAGAGTTCACCAATACATTCCATACCTTGTGCACCAAGCTGGGTATCAAAGACTCTGAGCGACATTTAGTTCTGAAATACCGTGGGGCTCTACACATATACATCTAGACTGAAATGGATTTTTTGGACATCTCATCACTCGGTGTTACTTATCGATATGCTGTTAAAATTGAGTAGAAATTTAAGCACCAAAACAAATGGGAGTTCGGGTCTACAAATCCGCAACAACTAAAGTATGACAAAGACGAACCTAACAAATAGTTTCCCAAAAACCAGCCCAAGACACAGGAAAAAAATGGTCACGAGAAGACAAAGAAGGACACCAGAAAATGGTGTGAGTTCCACAAAATCCCCTGGCACAACACCGATGAATTTCGCTCAAACCAGTCATTGGTAGCCGAGATCAAAGACAAGGAACCGAACCCTGATTTTGAATCTGATTCTGAAAATACTCGTAAAGGATAGATCATTGACGCAGACCCCATGGCTATTGTCGTGTCTGCAACAATTCAACCAGAAGAACCAACAGATCCTGAAGAGGGGGAGCACCTTTTTCATTCACTGATGTGGTTGAAGGGGACCCCGCTACATTTTATTGTTGATAGTGGAATCCAGAAGAACCTCATCTCAGCAGAGGTCGTCAAACAATTGGGATTGTCGACAACACCACACCTGCAACCATACAACATTGGGTGGCTTCACCAAGGATGAGATCTTCATGTCAGCCAACAATGTCGATTGTCATACGGCATCCAACCCTTCAAGGATGAGGCATTATGTGATATTTCCCCACTGGATGTCCGTGATGTTCTCTTGGGCCAACCATATATGTGGAAGCACCATGTTGTTTATGAGTCTCAACCCTGCAGTGTCATTGTTTCTCTCGAGGGTCGTCTCTACAGAATACCAGAGGTAGTTCCGACTACTGTTCCACCTAAAAAGTGCCGCAAGGTAGTATCTCATACTGCAAAATTTAGCTTCTTCACAATCTATTCAAAAGGAGAATAGAAGGACACTGCAACCACTACAGCCTCACCCCAAGCACCTTATATCAAACAGAAGCAAGTCGACAAGGTTGTAGAAAAGTGTAAATATTCCTTCTACACATCATCCTCTCATGTATCCCAACTTGTTGAATAGCCTAAACCTCAAAAGGTTCGTGGTAGACTTCCACAAAGTGAGCAGCACGACGTCTCCAACAAGACAAGCAGCTCACCAAGATGCAGATTCAACAAACGCTTTTCCTTATCCCACGAAAACTCAAAGAAATGGAGACCATTTCTTCCTAAGGAAGGAGGATTGATCCAGGTGGATAAAGGTGGCCACCCACCTTTTCCAACAGGCTCAAAACAACTTTTTGGCAATTTTGGCAATTTACTATTTTTTAACTTCCGGGGCCATTTTGAGAGCCCAAATGACGATTTTTTTTTAAATAGAGATTCTTATTGATATATGAAGGAATAATTGAGCCCCCAACATGAATCTCCTCTATGATACCTTTCCAATGAGCTATCACACGCCTAAAACGGAGATCGTATGCAAAAGTTACGACCCTGGGAAGTTGATGTACTCACTTACCCAAACGGGGCCCATATTACTATTGGCGCTTCATCTCCTAGGGTTAGGTTTTTGGATGTCTATCAATTTTGGCATTCCTGTTTATTGTAAAAAGGCCTTCAGAGCCTCATTGTAATCATCTTCTTGTGAATGCGAGTAGCCGTCACATCTCTTCTCAGAGATAAGCTTCCACCATTCCAGCGAGTCTTTCACTCTGTATTTTTACAGTCTCTATACACTTCTTTCATTAATAGAAATCGTGTATTACTGTATATCTGTGTTTATGGTTTCATCTCTAATACATTTATATTGTATTATTGAATATCTGTGATATCTTTTTGCATTTCTTTATTATATCTCCGATCTCATTTCGTGCCGAAAATAATCCGGGTCAGTGGTATCAAAGCAGGCTGCTCTTGATCGTTTTTTCAGTGCATGTCCCCGATGAGGTCCAAGTATAGAAATCTGGGTCTCGAGCTTGTCTCTCTTGAAGACAATCTCTCTCGTGCACCCAATAAACCCTCAATGGCGGAAGAAAAGAAAAACGATGGAGTAGAGGATCCTATCAATCTATTGCTTGAGCAAGCTCTCACGCGACAGAGGGAAGAAATGATGGAGAATTTTGCCCACATCCTTCAACGCCTATCGATAGCATCAGGCACATATTCATTAAGCGACCACTTTGGAGGCACCTCACCTTTCAAGGTACAGGTTAATTTTGATATTCCTGTATTTGAAGGACAGATAGATGCAAAATCCATAGAAAAATGGTTAAATCTGCTAGAAGGTTATTTCTCTGTTCATAATTTATTTGAAAAAGAAAATATCACCTTCTCACTCCTTAAATCTCTCCCTAATGTCAAAAATTGGTGGGAAACGTACTGGGAGAAAATTTCCACAGAGGAGTCTGGAATATATGGGGTCGATCCCACTTGGGAGTTTTTTGTGGCTGCAGTAAAGGAACAATATTACCCTGTTGGAAACTATGAGGACTAGTACATGAGATGGACCACACTATGGGAAGAGAGGGCCCAACCAATTCCAGAGTTCACCAATACCTTCCATACCTTGTGCACCAAGATGGGTATCAAAGACTCTGAGCGACATTTAGTTCTAAAATATCGTGGGGCTCTACAAAGATACATCTAGACTGAAATGGATTTTCTGGACATCTCATCACTCGGTGTTCCTTATCGATATGTTGTTAAAATTGAGAAGAAATTTAAGAACCAAAATAAATGGGAGTTCGGGTCTGCAAATCCGCAACAACCAAAGTATGACAAAGACGACCCTAACAAACAGTTTCTCGAAAACCATCCCAAGACACAGGAAAAAAAGGGTCACAAGACAAAGAAGGACACCGGAAAATGGTGCGAGTTCCACAAAATCCCCTGGCACTGGTAAAGGATAGATCATTGACGCAGACCCCACTGCTATTGTCGTGGCCGCAAAAATTCAACCAGAAGAACCAACAGATCTTGAAGAGGGGGAGCACCTTTTTCATTCATAGATGTGGGTGGAAGAGACCCCGCTGCATTTTATTGTTGATAGAGGAAGCCAGAAGAACCTCATCCCAGCAGAGGTCGTCAAATAGTTGGGATTGTCGACAACACCACACCTGTAGCCATACAACATTGGGTGGCTTTTCCAAGGACAAGATCTTCATGTCAACCAACAATGTCGATTGACATATAGCATCCAACCCTTCAAGGATGAGGTATTATGTGATGTTGCCCCACTGGATGTCTGTGATGTTCTCTTGGGCCAACCATATATGTGGAAGCGCCATGTTGTTTATGAGTCTCGACCCCGAAGTGTCATTGTTTCTCTGGGGGATCATATCTAAATAATACCAGAGGTAGTTTCAACTACTGTTCCACCTAAAAAGTGCCGCAAGGTAGTATCTCATACTGCAAAATTTAGCTTCTTCACAATCTGTTCAAAAGGAGAATAGAAGGACACTGCAACCACTGCAGCCTTGCCCCAAGCACCTTCTATAAAACAGAAGAAAGTTGACAAGGTTGTAGCAAAGCGCAAAGATTCCTTCTACACATCATCCTCTCATGTAGACCAACTTGTTGAACAGCCTCAACCTCAAAAGGTTCGTGACAGACTTCCATAAAGTGAGCAGCACGACGTATCTAATAAGACAAGCAGCTCACCAAGATGCAGATTCAGCAAACGCTTATCCTTCTCCCCTGGGAACTCAACGCAATGGAGACCATTGCTTCCTATTGAGGGAGGATTTATCCAGGTGGATATCGATGGCCACCCACCTTTTCCAACTGGCTCAAAACAACTTTCTGGCAATTTTGACAATTTACTATTTTTAGTAGGTTTTAATTTCTGGGGCCATTTTGAGGGCCCAAATGAAGGTTTTTCGAGATGAGGTTCTCGATGATAGATGAAGGAATAATTGAGCCCCCAAAATGAATCTCCTTTAGGATACCTTTCCAACGAGCTATCACATGCCTAAAACAGAGATTGTATGCAAAAGTTATGACCCCAGGAAGTTGATGTACTCACTTACCCAAAGGGGGCCCACATGACTTTTGGTGCTTCATCTCCTACGGTTAGGTTTTTGGATGTCTAGCACTTTTGGCATTCCTGTTTATTGTAAAAAGGCCTTCAGAGCCTCATTGTAATCATCTTCTTGCGAATGTGAGTAGCCGTCACATCTCTTCTGAGAGATAAGCTGCCACCATTCGAGTGAGTCTTTCACTCTGTATTTTTACAGTCTATGTACATCTCTTTCATTAATAGAAATCATGTATTACTATATATCTTTGTTTATGGTTGGATCTCTGATACATTTCTATTATATTCTTGAATATATGTGATATCTCTGTGCATTTCTTTATTATATCTCCGAACTCATTTCGTACCGAAAATAATCTGGATTAGTGGTATCAGAGTAGGCTGCTCTTGCTCGTTTTTTCAGTGCATGTCCCTGACAAGGTCCGAGTATAGAAAGTTGGGTCTCGATCATGTCTCTCTTCAATACAATCGCTCTCGTGCACCCAAGAAACCCTCAATGGTGGAAGAAAAGAAAAAGGACGGAGTAGAGGATCCTATCAATCTATTGCTGGAGCAAGTTCTCACGCGACAGAGGGATGAAATGATGGAGAATTTTTCCCACATCCTTCAATGCATGTCGATAGAATCAAGCACATATTCATCAAGTGACCACTTTGGAGGCACCTCTCCTTTCAAGGTACAAGTTAATTTTGATATTCCTGTATTTGAAGGACAGATAGATGCAGAAGCCCTAGAAAAATGGTTAAATCTGCTAGAAGGTTATTTCTCTATTCACAATTTCTCCGACAAAGAAAAGATCACCTTCGCACTCCTTAAATATCTCCCTCATGTCAAACATTGGTGGGAAACTTACTGGGAGAAAAGTTCCACAGAGGAGTCTAAAATATATGGGGTCGATCCCACTTGGGAGTTTTTTGTGGATGCAGTAAAGGAATAGTATTACCCTATTGGAAACTATGAGAATTAGTATATGAGATGGACCACACTGCGGCAAGAGAGGGGCCAATCAGTTCTGGAGTTCACCAATACCTTCCATACCTTGTGCACCAAGCTGGGTATCAAAGACTCCGAGTGACATTTAGTTATGAAATATTATGGGGCTCTACACAGATACATCCAGACTGAAATGGCTTTTCTGGACATCTCATCACTCGGTGTTGCTTATCGATATGATGTTAAAATTGAGCATAAATTTAAGTACCAAAACAAAAGGGATTTTGGGTCTTCATATCCCCAACAACCAAAGTATGACAAAGACGACCCTAATAAACAGTTTCCCAAAAACCAGTTCAAGACATAGGAAAAAAGGGTCACGGGAAGACAAAGAAGGACATCGGAAAATGGTGCGAGTTCCACAAAATCCCCTGGCACAACATCGATGAATGTCACTCAAAACAGTCATTGGTGGCTGAGATCAAAGACAAGGAGCCGAAACCTGATTATGAAATTCCTGGTAAAGGATAGATCATTGACGCAGACCCCACTGCTATTGTCGTGACTGCAACAATTCAACTAGAAGAACCAACAGATCCTGAAGAGGGAGAGTGCCTTTTTCATTCACAGATGTGCGTGAAGGGGACCCCGCTACATTTTATTGTTGATATCAGAAGCCATAAGAACCTCATCTTAGTGGAGGTCGTCAAACAGTTGGGATTGTTGACAACACCACACCCGTAGCCATACAACATTGGGTGGCTTTGCCAAGGATGAGATCTTTGTGTCAGCCAACAATGTCAATTTTCATATGGCATCCAACCCTTCAAGGATGAGGTATTATGTGATGTTTCCCCACTGGATGTCTGTGATGTTCTCTTGGGCCAACCATATATGTGGAAGCGCCATGCTGTTTATGAGTCTCGACCCCGCAGTGTCATTGTTTCTCTGGGGGGTCATCTCTACACAATACCAGAGGTACTTCTAACTACTGTTCCACCTAAAAAGTGTCGCAAGGTAGTATCTCATACTGCAAACTTTATCTTCTTCACAATTTGTTCAAAAGGAGAACAAAAGGACACTGCAACCACTGCAGCCTCGCCCCAAGCACCTTCTATCAAACAGAAGCAAGTCGACAAGGTTGTAGCAAAGTGAAAATATACCTTCTACACATTGTCCTCTCATGTAGCCTGACTTGTTAAACAACCTCAACCTCAAAAGGTTCGTGACAGACTTCCACAAAGTGAGCAGCACGACGTCTCCAACAAGACAAGTATCTCACCAAGATGCAGATTCAACAAATTCTTTTCCTTCTCCCCCGGGAACTCAAAGAAATGGAGACCATTAATTCCTAAGGAGGTAGGATTGATCCAGGTGGATATCGATGTCCACCCACCTTTTCTAACTGGCTCAAAACAACTTTATGGCATTTTGGTAATTTACTATTTTTAGCAGGTTTTAACTTCTGGGGCCATTTTGAGGGCCCAAATGAAGGTTTTTCGAGATAAAGGTTCCCAATAATAACCAAATAAATAATTGAGACCCCAAAATTAATCTCCTCAACGATATCTTTCCAACGAGCTATCACACGCCTGAAACGGAGATCGTATGCAAAAGTTACGATCCCGCGAATTTGATGTACTCACTTACCCAAACGTGGCCCACATGACTTTTGGCACTTCATCTCCTAGGGTTAGGTTTTTGGATGTCTATCACTTTTGGCATTCCAGTTTATTGTAAAAATGCCTTTAGAGCCTCATTGTAATCATCTTCTTGCGAATACGAGTAGCCCTCACATCTCTTCTGAGAGATAAGTTGCCACCATTCCAACGAGTCTTTCACTCTGTATTTTTATAGTCTCTGTACATTTCTTTCATTAATAGAAATCATGTATTACTATATATTTTTGTTTATGGTTTCATCTATGATACATTTCTATTATATTATTGAATATCTGGGATATCTCTGTGCATTTCTTTATTATATCTCCGATCTCATTTCGTGTTGAAAATAATCTGGGTCAGTGGTATCAGAGCAGGTTGCTCTTGATCGTTTTTTCAGTGCATGTCTTCGACGAGGTCCGAGTATAGCAATTTGGTTCTTGAGATTATCTCTCTTGAAGACAATATCTCTCGTGCACCCAATAAACCCTCAATGGTGGAAGAAAAGAAAAGCGACGGAGCAGACGATCCTATCAATCTATTGCTTGAGCAAGCTCTCATGCGACATAGGGACGGAATGATGGAAAAATTTTCCCACATCCTTCAATGTCTGTCGATAGCATCAGGCACATATTCATCAAGCGGACACTTTGGAGGCACCTCACCTTTCAAGGTACAAGTTAATTTTTATATTCTTGTATTTGAAGGACAGATAGATGTAGAAGCCCTAGAAAAATGGTTAAATCTGCTAGAAGGTTATTTCTCTCTTCACAATTTCTCCAACAAAGAAAAGATCACCTTCGCACTCCTTAAATATCTCCCTCATGTCAAACATTGGTGGGAAACTTACTGGGATAAAAGTTCCACAGAGGAGTCTGGAATATATGGGTTCGATCCCACTTGGGAGTTTTTTGTGGATGTGGTAAAGGAACAATATTACCATGTTGGCAACTATGAGGACCAGTACATGAGATGGGCCACACTGAGGCAAGAGAGGGGCCAAGCAATTCCGGAGTTCACCAATACCTTCCATACCTTGCGCACCAAGCTAGGCATCAAAGTCTCCGAGCGACATTTAGTTCTGAAATACCATGGGGCTCTACACAAATACATCCAGACTAAAATGGATTTTCTGGACATCTCATCACTCGTTGCTTCTTATCAATATGCTTTTAAAATTGAGCAGAAATTTAAGCACCAGAACAAACGGGTGTTTAGGTTTGCAAATCTGCAACAACCAAAGTATGACAAAGACAACCCTAACAAATAGTTTCCCGAAAACTAGCCCAAGACACAGGAAAAAAAGGGTCACGGGAAGACAAAGAAGGAAACTGGAAAATGGTGTGAGTTCCACAAAAGCCCCTGCCACAACACCGATGAATGTCGCTCAAAATAGTCATTGGTGGCCGAGATCAAAGAAAAGGAGCCGAACCCTGATTCTGAATCTGATTATGAAAATACTGGTAAAGGATAGATCATTGACATAGAGCCCACTGCTATTGTCGCGACCACAACAATTCAACCAGAAGAACCAACAGATCCTGAAGAGGGGGAGCACCTTTTTCATTCACAGATATGGGTGAAGGGGACCCCGCTGCATTTTATTGTTGATAGCAGAAACTAGAAGAACCTCATCTCAGCAGAGGTCGTCAAACAGTTGGGATTGTTGATAACATCACACCCACAACCATACAACATTGGGTGGCTTCGCCAAGGATGAGATCTTCATGTCATCCAACAATGTCGATTGTCATATGGCATCCAACCCTTCAAGGATGAGGTATTATGTGATGTTTCCCCACTGGATGTCTGTGATGTTCTCTTGGGTCAACCATATATGTGGAAGTGCCATGCAGTTTATGAGTCTCTACCCCGCAGTGTCATTGTTTCTCTACGGGGTCATCTCTACAAAATACTAGAGGTATTTTTGACTACTGTTCGACCTAAAAAGTGCCACAAGGTAGTATCTCATACTGCAAAATTTAGCTTCTTCACAATCTATTCAAAAGGAGAACAGAAGGACACTACAACCACTACAACCACACCCCAAGCGCCTTTTATCAAACAGAAGAAAGTCAACAAGGTTGTAGAAAAGCGCAAAGATTCCTTCTACACATCATCCTCTCATGTAGCCTAACTTGTTGAACAACCTCAACCTCAAAAGTTTCATGACAGACTTCCACAAAGTGAGTAGTGCGACATTTCCAACAAGACAAACAACTCACCGAGATGCAAATTCAACAAACGCTTTTCCTTCTCCCCCGGGAACTCAAATCAATGGAGACCATTACTTCCTAAGGAGGGAGGATTGATCCAGGGGGATATCGGTGGACACCCACCTTTTCCAACTAGCTCAAAACAACTTTTTGGCAATTTTGGCAATTTACTATTTTTAGCAGGCTTTAATTTCCGGGGCCATTTTGAGGGCCCAAATGAAGATTTTTCAAGACTGAGGTTCTCAATGATATCCAAAGGAATGATTGAGACACCCAAATTAATCTCCTCGATGATACCATTCCAACGAGCTATCACACGCCTAAAACAGAGATCGTATGGAAAAGTTACGACCCCGGGAAGTAGATGTACTCACTTACCCAAACGGGGCCCACATGACTTTTGGCTCTTCATCTCCTAGGGTTAGGGTTTTGGATATCTAGAACTTTTGGCATTCCTGTTTATTGTAAAAAGGCCTTCAGAGCCTCATTGTAATCATCTTCATGCGAATGCGAGCATCCGTCACATCTCTTTTGAGAGATAAGCTGCCACCATTCCAGCAAGTCTTTCACTCTGTATTTTTATAGTCTCTGTACATTTCTTTCATTAATAGAAATCATGTATTACTGTATATCTATGTTTATGGTTGCATCTATGATACATTTCTATTATATTATTGAATATCTGCGATATCTCTATGCATTTCTTTATTATATCTCCGATCTCATTTCGTGCCAAAAATAATCTGGATCAGTTGTATCAGAGCAGGATGCTCTTGATCGTTTTTTCAGTGCATGTCCCTGACGAGGTCCAAGTATAGCAAGTTGGGTCTTGAGCTTGTCTGTATTGAAGACAATCGCTCTCGTGCACCCAAGAAACCCTCAATGGCAGAAGAAAAGAAAAATGACGGAGTAGAGGATCCTATCAATCTGTTGCTTGAGCAAGCTCTCACATGACAGAGGGACGAAATGATGGAGAATTTTTCCCACATCCTTCATTGCCTGTCGATAAAATCAGGCACATCTTCATCAACTGAACACTTTGGAGGCACCTCGCCTTTCAAGGTACAAGTTAATTTTTATATTCCTGTATTTGAAGGACAGATAGATGCAGAAGCCCTAGAAAAATGGTTAAATCTGCTAGAAGGTTATTTCTCTGTTCACAATTTCTCCAACAAAGAAAACATCACCTTCGAACTCCTTAAATCTCTCCCTCATGTCAAAAATTGGTGGGAAACTTAATGGGAGCAAAGTTCCACAGAGGAGTCTAGAATATACAGGGCTGATCCCACTTGGGAGTTTTTTGTGGATGCGGTAAAGGAACAGTATTAGCCTATTTGCAACTATGAGGACCAGTACATGAGATGGACCACACTGCGGCAAGAGAGGGGCCAAGTAGTTCCGGAGTTCACCAATACCTTCCATACCTTGCGCACCAAGATGGGTATCAAAGACTCCGAGTGACATTTAGTTCTCAAATACCGTGGGGCTCTACACAGATACATCCAGACTGAAATGGATTTTGTGGACATCTCATCACTTGGTGCTGCTTATCGATATGCTTTTAAAATTGAGCAGAAATTTAAGAACCAGAACAAATGGGAGTTTGGGTCTACAAATCCACAACAACCAAAGTATGACAAAGACAACCCTAACAAACAGTTTCCCAAAAACCATCCCAAGACACAGGAAAAAAAGGGTCATGGGAAGACAAAGAAGGACACCGGAAAATGGAGCAAGTTCCACAAAATCCCCTGCCACAACACCGATGAATGTCGCTCAAAACAGTCATTGGTGGCCAAGATGAAAGACAAGGAGCTGAACCCTAATTCTGAATCTGATTCTAAAAATCCTGGTAAAGGATAGATCAATGACACAGACCCCACTGCTATTGTCGTGACTGCAACAATTCAACCAGAAGAACCAATAGATCCTCAAGAGGGGGAGCACCTTTTTCATTTACAGATGTGGGTGAAGGGGACCCCGCTGCATTTTATTGTTGATAGCGGAAGCCAGAAGAACCTCATCTCAGCAGAGGTCATCAAATTGTTGGGATTGTCAACAACACCACACCTGCAACCATACAACATTAGGTGGCTTCGCCAAGGACAAGATCTTCGTGTCAGCCAACAATGTCAATTTTCATATGGAATCCAACCCTTCAAGGATGAGGTATTATGTGATGTTGCCCCACTGGATTTCTGTGATGTTCTCTTGGGCTAACCATATATGTGGAAGCACCATGCTGTTTATGAGTCTCGACCCCGAAGTTTCATTGTTTCTCTGGGGGGTCATCTCTATAGAGTACCAGAGGTAGTTACGACTACTGTTCCACCTAAAAAGTGCCGCAAGGCAGTATCTCATACTACAAAATTTAGCTTCTTCACAATCTATTCAAAAGGAGAACATAAGGACACTGCAACCACTGCAGCCTCGCCCCAAGCACCTTCTATCAAACAGAAGAAAGTCAACAAGGTTGTAGCAAAGCACAAAGATTCCTTCTACACATCATATTCTCATGTAGCCATACTTTTTGAATAGCCTCAACCTCAAAAGGTTCGTGACAGACTTCCACAAAGTGAGCAGCGCGACATCTCCAGCAAGACAAGCAACTCACCAAGATACAGATTCAACAAACGCTTTTACTTCTCCCCCAGAAACTCAATGCAATAGAGTCCATTGATTCCTAAGGAGGGAGGATTGATCCAGGTGGATATAGGTGGCCACCCACCTTTTCCAACTGGCTCAAAAGAACTTTCTGGCAATTTTGACAATTTACTATTTTTAGCAAGTTTTAACTTTCGGGGCCATTTTGAGGGCCCAAAGGAAGGATTTTTGAGATCGAGGTTCTTAGTGATATACGAATGTATAATTGAGCCCCCAAAATGAATCTCCTCGACGATACCTTTCCAACGAGCTATCACACGCCTAAAATGGAGATCGTATGCAAAAGTTATGACCTCAGGAAGTTGTTGTACTCACTTACCCAAACGGAGCCCACATGACTTTTGGCGCTCCATCTCCTAGGGTTAGGTTTTTGGATGTGTAGCACTTTTGGCATTCCTGTTCATTGTAGAAAGGCCTTTAGAGCCTCATTGTAATCATCTTCTTGCGAATGCAAGTAGTCGTCACATCTCTTCTCAGAGATAAGCTTCCACCATTCCAGCGAGTCTTTCACTCTGTATTTTTACAGTCTCTGTACATTTCTTTCATTAATAGAAATCGTGTATTACTGTATATCTGTGTTTATGGTTGTATATCTGATACATTTCTATTATATTATTGAATATCTATGATATCTCTGTGCATTTCCTTATTATATCTCCGATCTCATTTCGTGTCGAAAATAATTCGGATCAGTGGTATCAGAGCAGGCTGCTCTTGATCATTTTTTCAATGCATGTCCCCGACAAGGTCTGAGTATAGAAAGTTGGGTCTCAAGCTTGTCTCTCCTGAAGACAATCTCTCTCGCGAACCCAAGAATATCTCAATGGTGGAAGAAAAGAAAAATGACGAAGCAGAGGATCCTATCAATATGTTGCTTGAGCAAGCTCTCATGCGACAGAGGGACAGAATGATGGAGAATTTTGCCCACATCCTTCAATGCCTGCTGATAGAATCAGACACATCTTCATCAAGCGGCCACTTTCGAGGCACTTCACCTTTCAAGGTACAAGTTAATTTTGATATTCTTGAATTTGAAGGACAGATAGATGCAGAAGCCCTAAAAAAATGGTTAAATCTGCTAGAAGGTTATTTCTCTCTTCACAATTTCTCCGACAAAGAAAAGATCACCTTCACACTCCTTAAATATCTCCCTCGTATCAAACATTGGTGGGAAACTTACTGGGATAAAAGTTCCACAGAGGATTCTGGAATATATGGGGTCGATCCCACTTGGGAGTTTTTTGTGGATGCGGTAAAGGAACAATATTACCATGTTGGCAACTATGAGGACCAGTACATGAGATGGACCACACTACGGCAAGAGAGGGGCCAAGAAATTCCAGAGTTCACCAATACCTTCCATACCTTGCACACCAAGCTGGGTATCAAAGAATCCGAGTGACATTTAGTTCTGAAATACCGTGGGGCTCTACACAGATACATCCAAACTAAAATGTATTTTCTAGACATCTCATCACTCGGTGTTGCTTATCGGTATGCTGTTAAAATTGAGCAGAAATTTAACCACCAGAAAAAATGAGAGTTCGGGTCTGCAAATCTGTAACAACCAAGGTATGAAAAAGACGGCCCTAACAAACAATTTCCTGAAAACCAGCCCAAGATACAGGAAAAAAAGGGTCACGGGAAGATAAAGAAGGACAATGGAAAATGGTGCGAGTTCCACAAAATCCCCTGGCACAACACCGATGAATGTTTCTCAAAACAATCATTGGTGGCCGAGATCAAAGACAAGGAGCTGAACCCTGATTCTAAATCTAATTATGAAAATACTGGTAAAGGGTAGATCATTGATGCAGACCCCACTGCTATTGTCGTGACTGCAGTAATTTAAGCAGAAGAACCAACAGATCCTGAAGAGGGGGAGCTCCTTTTTCATTCACAGATGTGCGTGAAGGGGAACCCGTTGCATTTTATTATTGATAGCAGAAGCCAGAAGAACCTGATCTCAACAAAGTTCGTCAAATAGTTGGGATTGTCGACAACACCACACCTGTAGACATACAACACTGGGTGGCTTCACCAAGGATGAGATCTTCGTGTCAGCCAACAATGTTGATTGTCATACGGCATCCAACCCTTCAAGGATGAGGTATTATGTGATGTTTCCTCACTGGATGTCTGTGATGTTCTCTAGGGCCAACCATATATGTAGAAGCGCCATGCTATTTATCAGTCTCGACCCCGCAGTGTCATTGCTTCTCTGGGGGGTCATCTCTACAGAATACCAGAGGTAGTTCCAACTATTGTTCCACCTAAAACGTTCTGCAAGGTATTATCTCATACTGCAAAATTTAGCTTCTTCACAATTTGTTCAAAAGGAGAATAGAAGGACACTACAACCACTATAGCCTCGCCCCAAGCACCTTCTATCAAACAGAGGCAAGTCGACAAGGTTGTAGAAAAGTGAAAATATTCCTTCTACACATCATCCTCTCATGTAGCCTAACTTTTTGAACAGCCTCAACATCAAAAGGTTCACGACAGACTTCCACAAAGTGAGCAACGCAACGTCTCCAACAAGACAAGCAGCTCACCAAGATGCAGATTCAACAAACGCTTTTCCTTCTCCCCCGGGAACTCAAAGCAATGGATACCATTTCTTCCTAAGGAGGGAGAATTGATCCAGGTGGATATCGATGGCCACCCACCTTTTCCAACTAGCTCAAAACAACTTTCTGGCATTTTGGCAATTTACTATTTTTAGCAGGTTCTAACTTCTGGGGCCATTTTGAGTGCCCAAATGAATACTTTTCGAGATCAAAGTTCTCAATGATTACTAAAGAAATAATTGAGCCCCCAAAATGAATCTCCTCAATGATACCTTTCCAACGATCTATCACACACCTAAAATGAAGATCGTATGCAAAAGTTACGACCCCGGGAAGTTGATGTACTCACTTACCCAAACGGGGCCCACATGACTTTTGGCGCTTCATCTCCTAAGGTTAGGTTTTTGGATGTCTAGAACTTTTGGCATTCTTGTTTATTGTAAAAAGGCCTTCAGAGCCTCATTGTAATCATCTTCTTGTGAATGTGCGTAGCCATCACATCTCTTCTCAGAGATAAGCTGCCACCATTCCAACGAGTATTTCACTCTGTATTTTTACAGCCTCTGTACATTTCTTTCATTAATAGAAATCATGTATTACTATATATATGTGTTTATGGTTGCATCTCTGATACATTTCTATTATATTATTGAATATCTGCAATATCTCTGTGCATTTCTTTATTATATCTCTGATCTCATTTCGTGCCGAAAATAATCTGGATCAGAAAGTAAAAATATAGAGATTTCTAGGTGGACTGCCATCCTTTTATAAGGAAAAGATCAAGTATGATGAACCCAAGACCTTGACTGAGGCCATCAAGAAGGCTACATCCCTGTATGAGCAAGGCCAGGGAAGAGAATCCCTGCATAAATCTTGGAAGGTCAAGAAGAATGCAAAGTCCAATCAGAGGAGGAAAGGATTCAAACCTCCCTTCAATAGGAATGAGCCTAATATAAATCATCAAGATCAATATGCTAAGGGTGATTCCAAGGGAAGATTTCATGGGAAAGAGGGGAAGACCACCAATCCAATGTTGGGGATGCAAGGAAGATCACATGTACAAGGATTTCCCACACATAAAGGACATAGCGAATATTGTGTAGAACATCCAAGAAGCTACAACAGTAGAAGATATGGGAAGAATCTATGCACCTTTAAATGATAGACAAGCATAGTACTAGTCCAGTATGATCGAGGTGGAAGGTAAGATCATAAATCAACTTGTTGTTGTTTTTTATTGATTCAGGAGAAATTCATTGCTACATTGATCCTAAGATAGTGGATAGATTACATTTGCAGAAAAATAAATTTGGAAAAACAAGTTTGGTTTAGTTAGCCACTGGAACCAAAAGGAGAATCCATGATATGGTCAGAAGTTGTTCCATAAGTCTTAGTGACGTGAATACTAATATGGATTTAAATATCATACCATTGGGGTCTTATGATATTATGATTGGAATGGATTGGTTGGACAAGCATCATGTTGTCCTAGATTGTCATAACAAGACATTTAAATGTCTTGCTGGAAATGGAAAACAAAGCACGACTGGCCTCTATAAGGGAGATTTCATCCTTACAGCTAAAAAGATATTTTAGGAAAGGATGTCAATTGTATGAAGCTCATGTGGAATATCCAGATAATACAAAAGAGCCAAGCCTCGAAGATTTATCGGTACCATGGGAATTTGAATATGTATTCCAAGAAATACCTTGATTTCCACCAAGAAGGGAGATAGATTTATCAATTGATTTAGTGCTAGGAGCTTCCCCAGTGTCAAAAAAACCTTACAGAATGAGCACACCAGAGTTAAAAGAATTACAAATGCAGTTGGAGGAATTGTTGAAGAAAGGGTAAATACGTCCAAGTGTTTCACCTTGGGGAGCACCAATACTTTTTGTCAAAAAGAAGGATGGAACCTTGAGGTTGTGTATTGACTTCCGACAGCTGAACACGTACACTATAAAGAACAAGTATCCTCTACCCCGAATTGATGACCTCTTTGATCATCTAAGAGGAGAAAAGATATTTTCAAAAATTGACATAAGGGCGGGATACCATCAGGTAAGAATCAAGGAAGAAGACATTCATAAGACAACCTTTAGGAGCATGTATGGGCATTATGAATTTGTAGTGGTGCCATTTGGATTGACGGATGCACCAATTGTCTTCACGTGCTTAATGAATGGAATATTCAGAAATTATTTGGATAAGTTTTTCATAGTATTCTTGGATTACATACTTATCTATTCTAAGTCTGAAGAGGAGCATTGACATCACTTAAGACGGGTATTGCAAGTACTGAGAGAACATCAGTTGTATGCCAAGTTGAGTAACTATTCTTTCTATCAAAAGTAGATCCATTACTCGAGACACATTATTTCATATCAAGGCATAACAGTAGATCCAGATAAGATCGAAGCCATTAGAGGATGAATAACACCTAGAAATGTGTCAGACAACATATCTTTTATGGGATTAGCTGGCTACTAAGGAAGGTTCATAGTAAGGTTCTCTAAGATTTCTCATCCCATCACTTCTTTTCAAAATAAGGGAACTAAATTTGAATGGACACTCAAGTCTGAAAATAATTTTAATCTATTGAATGAATTACTTACTAGTGCACCTATGTTAAATATTGATGACCCAAATGAAATTTTTGTGGTATGTACATATGCATGTAAGGAAGGACTTGGGGGAGTCCTCACAAAAAATGAACATGTCATTGTATATGAGTCTAGGAAGCTTAAGTAACATGAGATGAACTATGCCACCCATGACTTGGAACTTGTTTCCATTGTCCACGCCTTGAGTATGTGGAGGCATTATCTCATGGGGAAGAAATTTGAATTAAGGACAGACCACATTAACGTGAAGTATCTTTTTGAACAACCAACCTTGAATGCCAGGAAAACAAGATGGCTAGAATTTTTAAGTGAATACAACTTCGATATCAAGCATATCAAAGGAAAGGAGAATAAAGTTGTTGATGAAATTAGTAGAAGAGTGCATCTCATGCATGTTACTGCTGTCAGTATGCATCAGTCAGACTTGAAGAGAAGAATTTTAGATGGTCTTGTTACAGATCAACATTACCTATAGGTAAAGGAAAACTTACAGAAAGGAAATGTACAACAAA
This sequence comes from Picea engelmannii, assembly GCA_009831015.1. Classification (NCBI taxonomy): domain Eukaryota; kingdom Viridiplantae; phylum Streptophyta; class Pinopsida; order Pinales; family Pinaceae; genus Picea; species Picea engelmannii. The sequence goes on from ML778632.1 coordinate 206,569, forward strand.
AAATAAAGGAGTATGAGATAAAGGAAGACAGATTACTTATGCATAAAAATAGAATCCATGTTCCTAGTTCCAAAGAACTGAGGAATTTGGTACTGAAGGAAATGCATGGTGTCCCTTATGTTGGACATCTCGGTTACCAGAAAACAATTACAGCAGTAAGAAGCCAGTTATTTTGGCCAAGAATGAAGAAGGATGTTTCTGATTACCTCGCTCGATGTATGGAATGTCAGAAGGTGAAGGCTGACCATAGGCACCCAGCAGGTTTGTTGCAGCCATTGCCAATTCCAGAGAAGAAATGGGAAGTAATCACCATGGATTTCATCATAAAATTACCCAGAACAAATAAGAAACATGATTCAATCATGGTGGTGGTTGAAAAATTAACAAAGGATGGTCATTTTGTGCCTATGAAGACAACACATACAACGAAAAATATTGCAAAACTTTTCATGAAGGAAATTGCTAGGTTGCATGGGATACCTAAGACAATTGTCTCGGATAGAGATACAAATTTTGCCTCCAATTTCTGGAGGGGATTGTTTAAAGGATTTGGCACAAATCTAAACTTTATCACCACATATCATCCACGGACAGATGGGAAAACAGAGAGAGTCAATCGAATAATTGAAGACATGCTGAGAATGCATGTGATGGATAAGCCATCTAAGTGGGAAGATTACTTACACTTGGTTGAGTTTGCATATAATAATGGGTATCAAGCTTCATTGAGAATGAGCCCATTTGAAGCCTTGTATGGTAGGAAATGCAATACTCCGGTGAGTTGGGACAATCCAGCAGATAGAGTGGTACTTGGTTCGGAGTGGCTCAAGGACATGGAAGACCAAGTGGTTAAGATCAAGCAGAATTTAAAGACAACTCGGGATAGACAGAAAGATTATGCATAAAAGAACATGATAGCTAGATAATTTAAAGTAGGGGAGCATGTACTTTTGAAAGTGAAGCCCAAGAAAATCTCTTTGAAATTGGGTAGTTGTAGAAAGTCAGCAGCCAAATTCTGTGGTCCATTTGAAATATTAGACAGAATAGGGTCACTTGCATACATGCTTGCATTGCCTTCTTCCATGAATGTGCATAAGGTATTTAATGTATCTTTACTTAAGAAATATGTACACGATCCTAACCATGTTATTGATTGGCATCTGATTCAGGTAGAGACAGAGGGAGGCTTTCAGGTTCAACCAGTACGGGTATTGGACAGAAAGGTAAAAATGCTTCGGAATCAAGTTATAGAGATGGTAAAAGTTCAATGGACCCGCTACGGTCCTGAAGATTCTACTTGGGAGAATGAAGATTCCATGCGAGCAGAGTACCTGCATCCTTTTGAATAAATTTGATATTTTGATCTCTATTTTGTATATGCACTGAGGACAGTGCCAAGATAAGGGGGAGGCGATATAACACCCCAGGTTTCGAACCCCATTTTAAATAATGTATTGTTACAATGATGAGAGGCATGAGTGCCCAAACAGTTATTAAAGGGCCAATATTCCCAATAAATGTAATGTTTTGATAATTATTAATATAAAAACATTGTTGGTTGCTAGATGGACAATGACTAGAGTTATAGGGGGATATGATTCCACAAGAGAGGGGGCTTGAGGGGATAAATGTTTTGTTAAGCCCTAATATTGGCTCATTACCCCTTAATTGTGGCATATTAGATTAGTAATGTTATTTATTACCCCTTAATTGGAGCATATTAGATTAGTAATGTTATTTTATTTATGTCGGCTTTAGGCCATTAGTTGTAATTATACCTCCTAGTCTCCTATATATACCAAGGAGACATTTTCA
>ML778632.1:221290-236039 GCA_009831015.1 Picea engelmannii
GAGGGGAGATATCTCAGTGGTGGGATCATTGAGGGGCTGGGTGGGCATGGGCACCTCGATTGGGGCCAAGATGGGGGGAAGATCAGCTACAGGAGGAGGAATGTGAGAAATCACTTCATCAAGAACCATGGCGGGGAAAAATCAGCCTCAAGTGGATGGTTGTGAATGGGCACATCAGCTAGAGGTCTAATTGGGGGAAGCTCGGCCTCATAAGGATGGTTGGGGGTGGGCGGTTTCCTTCCCCTGGCCTCATACCAAGCGACACCCCATTTAGTCTTTCCCCTGAGGAGAGGCATGTCAAATGCTATATGAAGTCTTGGGAAGAATTTGAGGCCCAAGCTTGCGAAAATGGGAGCCCAAGGGAGGCTGCACTAGAGGGGAGGTGAATTGTGCGTAGAAAGCTCGTGAGTGGAGAGTAAGTTTTGCACCAGAGTGAGAGCAAGGAAATGAGCAAGTGGTCCAGGAAAATCTATGCACAACACCATGAAGTCATCTGCATTCCAAAGCATCTGAATCATGCGAATGAAGATTCACGTTGGAGGAGAGTAGGGTTGGGACTGGTTGGGTGCCAGGTGGCTGGTTTCCTGGCGAGGTGGCCTCCTCATGTCTTGGTTTCTTGCTCGGCTCCAAAACACCCCATCCAGGGGCCGATCCTTGGTGTTTTCTATGTTTCTGCAAGAAATAACTATGGGAAGGGAAGGATTCAACGTGGGGGAGCACGTAAAGACTCCCTCCTCCAGCTCAACCCCGATATTTTCCAATAGGTTGCCAACTTGATTTGTTGTTCTCCGAACATGGAAGAGGTGGATTAACCAATGTGGTTGGAGAGTGGATCTGATTTTGATAAGCCCATTCATGAGTCTCCAACTTAGAGAAATTTTCTTTAGGTCAGCCCCATTGAGGAGATGGGAGAGGAGATTGATGACAATTTGTGAATCCCCCTCAGCCATGATAGGAAAAAGATCTTGTTTTGTGGCCTTTGGTACACCACAGAGGAGTCCCTAAACTTCTGCAACGTTATTAGTGTTGTGCCCAATATTTCCTGCAGTAATGTGTAGGATTTCCCCTTTTCTATTGTGAATGACAACACCGTATCTTGTAGGTCCTAGATTCCCTCTAGAGGCCCCATTAAAGTTTAGTTTGTGGCACCCTGTGGGTGGAGCTTCCCAGTGGGTGGGGCTATGCTTACACCGGACAGCGGTGGAGATCGTGGGGTGGAGGCTGAGCTTCCAAGGGCTAAGGATGAGACTCTCATTTGGGGGGAAATTTATATCTTGAGCCATCCAGGGGTGTAGGGAGATGGTTTCATTAAGATTGGAGTGGATTGTGGTACAGACTTCTTTCCAGGTTCTGGTGACTGTTTGAAAGATTCGTCTTTTCCTTTATTTCCAAATTTTCCAAATACTGAAACTTGGTAGCAACTGCCAGATTCTGTTGAGGATTGGGAATTGGAAAGACATGCTTCTCCAGCCTTCTATTGTTTCCCAGAGTCCCATACGATTCATGTTCGCGGTTCTCATTAGGAAAGCACTATGGTCCCTGATGATCGAACTGTAGGTGCACAAGTTTAGGAGATGATTTTGAGTCTCCTCCTCTGAACCACATAACTGGCACCTAGATGGACCGATGAAGCCCCTTTTCCTAAGGTTCTCCCAAGTGAGAATGTTTTTGTGGGCAACAAGCTAGAGGAAGGTGTTGATTTTTGGCCAGGATTTTGTTTCCTTGATTTTTCTCCAAATATCTTCTCGTTGTAAGGAGTTGTGGCATTCTCTTAGGTGATACGCTTCTTGGATATTGAAGGTTCTTGTGGTGGAGTGTCCCCATCTGAGGATGACATTTCCATGCTGACTAATAATTTTTTGCAAGTTGAGGTGTGCCTACAGAGGCTGGAGATTGAGATCAGTGGGGATGTTCAGGTCCTCATGTGAATTCTTCCAGATGCTCTAGATTTCCCTTGGGCTCTCTGGGGTCCAGCAATCCTTCACTTTGATGAGTCCTTCTTCAGTGGTAAAGGGAATGAAGGCGTTGGGATTCAGATAAGTATTTTGGGATGGGATTTGTTGCCAAGAATCGCTCCAGAACAGCGTTGAAGACCCACTTTGCAATTCCCAGAATGAGTGGTTTGTGATGAGAACCCGATTGTTTTAGGCCGCATTCCAGATGAGCGAGCCCAAATCTTGACCACTCCATCTGATGAGATCTTTTTCGAAGAAGGTGGGAGTGTATTTTTTCCTCCAGAGACGTGCCCAAAGGTCTTGGGGTCTCTTTAACCATTGCCACCAAATTTTTTCACTCAGGACTTTGTTGAGTATGGCTGGGTCTTTGAGGTGAAGGCCCCCTAAGTTATTTGGTTTATAGACTTTTTTCCAACATACCAAGGTGAATTTTCTCCCCTCTTTGGTGCCCTACTAGAGAGAACTTCTTTGTATGTTTCTTAAAGTCCTAAGAATGAAATTTGGGGTCGCCAGGGATAAAAAAACGTAGACAGGGAGGGCCTGCAGGACTGATTTAAGAAGGATGAGGTACCCTGGAAGATTGAGGGATCAGAAGGTCCAAGAGGAGATTTTCTTGCAAAATATGGAGAGCAAGGAGTCCCGGGAAGTATTTCTTAGTGGATTATCAATGAGGGGGATTCCTAGATAAACATAGGGGAGGGTACTACGGGTGAAGCCCAGGATTTGGGTGAGGTGGTTTTGGATCTCAAGAGGCATGTTAAAGAAGAAAACTTGGTATTTGATCATGTTCATCTCCATGCCCGAGGCCTCGCAAAAGAGGTTGATGATGGATCTGAAATGCAGATCTTCTTTGGCAGTAGAAATTTCCATGAGAAGAGTGTTGTCCATGAATTGACTGTGGGATATAGGGGGGGAGATTCCATGGGGGGTGAGGCTAGAGAGGAAATTATCAGTGATGGTCACCTTGATAGTACGACTCAATCTTTCTGCCATAAGGATGAAAAGGAGGGGAGAGAGTGGGAGAGAGTGGGTCACCTTGCCTTATTCCTCGTGAGGGGGAGAAAGGTTTCGACGGAACACCATTGATGAGAATGGAGAATAGGGCTGAAGATGTAAGATTGACAATCTAGGAGACCCAAATAGGATCAAAGACAAAGGCGAGGAGGTTTGATATCAAATAGCTCCAACTTAACTTATCAAAGGCTTTAGAGAGATCCATTTTTAGGAGCATAACTTGAGTTTTTGTTGAGTGTAGCAAGTTAATAATTTTGTGGTCCAAGATGACGTTGTCCAGGATTTGTCTACCTTCCACATAACTATACTGTTCTAAAGAGATAAGGAACAAAAGAATAGGTTTGAGGCGTGTTGCAATGATTTTCGTTACGAGTTTGTAGATGACATTGCAAAGGGCGATAGGTCGGAAGTGCAAGGGGGATGTACTGTTGTTTTCTTTAGGTATGAGGGTGAGAAAGGTCACATTGAGGGCTTGAAGAACCTTCCTGTAACGTCTAGAGTCTTCGATGATTTCCCAAACATCTTCTCGGATGATGTTCCAACAATAGTGAAAGAAGTCTGAGGTGAAACCATCCGGTCTCGAAGATTTTCCCAGTGGGGTATCCCTAAGAGACTGGTCGACCTCCTCCTGAGTGATCGATCTCTTGAGTGCCTCATTCTACTCTTAGGTGACCTCCTTGGGAATATTCCTAAGAATTTCGTCGATGGCCTTATTTTGGTCTATTGGGGGTTCCGCCAGAATATTTTTGTAGTAGGAAAGAAGTTATTTTTCTATGTCTGCATATTGTTGAATTCTTGTCCCTTGTTTCGAGACGAGATGGGTGATGCAATTTGTGTGCCAACGCTGAACCATGGATCTGTGGAATAATTAGTTGTTTTTTTCCCCCTCTTTTATTCATTGGATGCAGAATTTTTGTCTTTGGAGTATCTCTTCTTACACTCTTCTTTCTACGATCTGATTGCTTAGTATAAGTTCCTTCTCCTTTAGGGAATCCATCAGTCGTTGAGATCGAATCTGTTGTTGGAGAGTTTGAATTTGTTGATTGAGACTTACCTTTGCTTGCAATATGTTGCCAAAGGTGGACTTGTTACAATATTTTAGTCGAAGCTTGATATTTTTGAGCCTCTATTGAAATATGTACATCGGGGTTCCTGTTTGAGTGGTCGCCTCTTCCCACCATTGATGAATGTTTTCTTGGAAGTCTGAGTGTGTTAACCATAGTTTTTCAAAGGGGAAGGGTTTTCTACCTTATGTCCCATCAATGTTGAGAGTCAGTAGTATCATCCAATGGTCCAACCCCGGGGTGTCACTGACCATGGCATTCCAGGTGAGATTATCCATCATTATGTCTTTCGAAAGGAGGAAGCGATCTAATTTTTTGGAAACATGTTGAGTCCTCGAGCATCTGTTGGACCAGGTGAAGGGCCCATTGTCCATACCAACGTCAATAAGTTTCAGTAGGCCAATGGCGTGGTTGAAAATCTCACTGTCATTACCCAAGGTATGAGTGCCTCCCTTTTTTTCCTCCAAACCTGTGATCATGTTAAAGTCTCCTCCGAGGATCCAGCATTGGGAGCCAATGTGGTTGGCTATCCAACCCAAGTGGTGAAGGAAGGCTTCCTTGTCTCTTGGTCAAGGAGGTCCATAGACGTTTGTGGTGTAGCCCTATTTTTTTGAGCCAATGAGGTGAAAGGAGGTTGTAATGGTTCATTTGGAGGTGAAGAAGCCATTCAATAAAATTGTGTTTGGATTCCATAGAATTGCTAAGCTATTCGTTGCCCCTCTGGCATCCACTGCCATCTACTGGGCTTGCTTCCAACATTTTTGAAGAGTGGAAGAAGCTTCATCTCCTGCACACTTTGTTTCCTGTAGGAGAAATATGTCTGGTTGATCCTTCCTGATTCTCTCTTTGAGAAAACCTTGTTTTCTCTTGGTGATAAGACCCCTTATATTCCAGGATATTATCTTCATTAGGACGATGGGGGTTGGAGGGGAGGAAATCTGTCTGATATCATATGAATTTGTCATGAGTTGAAGAGAAATTTTCCAACATATTGAATGAGTTGGTGTTTTGGTTTTCAACCTCTCTTTTTCTCATCTTTTGCAGGTTTTCGTTGTTCCTTCGAGGTGCCTTTTTGGATTCCTAGATTGAATTTTTTATGAGATGATCCCCCTACCGAGGAGTTGAGGAAGACTTTGTGTACTTTTTGTAGTTGATCCGGTGGTATGGTGTATAATTTCTTCTTGTGGTAGACTTGTTCCAGATGTGCCATATCTATACCTGCTAGCTCCTAATCCTCCAGGTCCATATCTAGATCTCCTATATCGAATCCAAGGTTTTTAGGGAGAGAGGTCTCAGTGATATCGGGTTGCAAAGGAGCTGAGACAGTGTGGTTAGGAATGGCGGGGTTTTTTCCGGTCGCTAGGGTTGTCAGAGGACTGGTAGAAGAAGAGGGGGTATCCAAGGTGGTTTGAAGGGCTTCAAAGGAATTTTGGGTAGGGGGTCAATGGGAAGCCTGAGGTGGGGATTTTTTAGCTTGGTGTCTTCTTCAACCCTTGACTTGGGTGAAACCATCCTTGGATTTGCCAGGGTCTTCTAGAGAAGGTTTGGTAGGGTTATTTAAAGGGAATTAGCGGAAGAGATGCCCATGTTTGTGGAATTTGCAACAGAGAAAGGGTATGTGCTCATAATCGAGGGTTTGGGACCATTCTTCATCTTAGTAATCTAGGGCGATGGCTTCGGGGAGGGGTTTGGAGATATTCAAATAAACACAAATGTGGGCATAAGCAGTACCTTCGTTGTCTCATCGCCTCCAAGGCTTTGACGTAGATTTTGATGGTATTGCCAATTCCTGCTAGGATCTCTTCAAGACAGAATTCTTGTGGGAGTGAGTATAGTCGCAGCTAGACTGTAGTGTGGGTGAGGTATTCTTTTTTTAGGTTGAATCTCTCTGTCCATGAGTGGAGAAAGAGGCCTACCGAGTTGTAGAAGTACGACCCTCCTTCAAAGATTTGATTTATGTCCTCCAGGTTGTGTAGTATTATTGTAAAGAAGCCTTGTGATCCAAGTTGGAGGTCATAGTGTCCCTTAGGCTTCCACTAGTGCTTAATCCATTTGACCATGTATTTTTTCGAGGGTCATAGCCCCGAGAATTTCCCTATCAAAGAGAAATCTCTCATATATTGTTTTTGATCTTCTATTCTCGGAGAGATGATGATATATTTGGGGGTGATCGGGGCTTGCGGAATGCATTTATCGGGTTCCCAGGTGCGAGTAGTTTTCAGGTGACTGGTTTTTGGATCGATTTCCATCGGCTTCTCCTTCGACATTTCTTCCTCCAAGATTATCTGTCGCATACCTTCCGGAAGTTCGAAGGTCGGTCGTTTGAAATGGTTGGGGCCATGCTCCTTGGTCATAACGGTGTTGTAGGAGGGGGCCGAGTGCCCCCCTCCCTCAGTTTCCATGAGCGCGGCAGTAGAAGGACAAGCAGTTGGGTTCGAGACTGAAACCCTAGCACAACAATCCAAAAATCATTAACCCATGTAATCTCTTCATATATCAAAATCTTAAATATTTAAATTTTATTAAAAAATCAATATCTTTATTATATTGAGTTTTGATTAAAATAAGATTCATATTTATTCTAGTTTTATCAAACATTAAGATATCAAATACATGGAAGTGAAAACTTTCATATTTTTCTCTCTTAAAAAGATTTTCTATTTATTAATTTATTCTTTTGAACATTTGATGAAATAAAACTTAAAATGGTTATATGTAGATAACAAAACTATAAGTTTGTTTTTTTCAATTTTGTATAAAAAATTATTACATAGTGATTCTTTGTATTAATGGTAATTAAAAATGTGATAAAAGAATATATACTTAAAAATATTTATGTTTAGAAGCAATGATATCAATTGTACTTAAATCGAAACTAATGAAGTTGATATATTAGTAGCGCGAGGAATTTCATTTTACTTACATGGATGAAATGACATTACTATTATAACATATAAATATGTAAACATTATTTACTCTTGTCATTTAGAATTACTCAAATGAATATATGTACAACTTGATATAAAAGTGTTTTTCTAAATATCATGTTATTATTAGTTAAATGAATATATATATAAGTTGATATAAAAATGTTTTCTTAAATATAGTATTACAATAATCATAGTTATAATTTTTTAATCAATAGTTATAATTAGCCAAGTGAATATATTCACAATTTGATATAAACACGTTTACCAAAATATTATATCACAATATAAAAGTTTACATTTCACTTTTATTAAATTTATTAGTTTTTTAACCTTATAATATTGACAAATTATTTTAATAATAATTCTCTTTTCAAAATGATGAACTAAGTTTATCTAAGTTTATGGCCATTTATTTGACATATTTTGCTTATTTAATAATAATCATTGATGTAAACTTATAAAAACCACCCAATAACTTTGAGCATTAATGGATTTGTTTGTTCACAATTTCAATTGATTATATAAAGACAGTTTTACTCAATGTTACATTGTTTACATTCATATATTTAGTATGAGATCAAAAAAAATATTTTTATTATTTTAAAATATTATATGCTTTATAAATGGAATATACAATTACATATTTTTTCAAATATAATAAGTTGTAAAAGACATCTTTTATAATGATTTATATTAGTAAGTTATTAAAAAATATTAATAATTACAATTTAAATTTTATTTATATAAAATTAAAAAATATTTTTTCAAAATAATATATATATATATATATATAATTAAAAAAAAAAAAATTTCAATTTAAATAATAATAATAATAAAATTATACACATAAATATTATTTGCGTTTAAAAATTATATATAAAATCTCCACCTTTTTTACATAAACTAATAGATAATTTCGGAAGACGAGATCCTATAAAAGGCCAATGTCTTAGGTCTTATATGCCTTTTAGTAATTTATTATTTGATACATTTATTAGGTTGATCCGTGTCAAAGTAAGTTGTAATGACCATAAATATAACATACTTAGTAAATCTCTGAGCTTAAAAGGGTCGGGAATATTTATAAATGAAGACCTCATTCCCGAAGACCAAGCTGAATTAAGGAAGGAAGTTCAAAAGGTAAAAGAAGCCAGGAAAGAAGGAAAATGGGGAATAATTAGAAATCAAAAATCTATTGTTAGGGATAGAGATCAGAAGGATAATAATAAAAAGGAATTTGGGACACTTGAGATCCTTTCTTGGAATTGTCTTGTGCAAAGGTCCTATGATAAGTTGGATCCCGGGTGATATTGATATTATCTGTAAACTTAGGAGCATGAGGAGTCTAAGGTCCCTAACATGGAAGGATTTGTCTTGTGGTCGGCATGGAACAAAAAATCCCACCATAGAGGGATATGAGGCATAGCTTTTTATATTAGAAAAAGAATTTCTCCTCACATTCAACTTCATAAGATTGACCCTCTTAATCAATACATTTGGATAGAAATTTCAGACACCAATGCTAACAAAATGTATATAGCAATTTGTTATTTTGCACCTATTAATTCTACTTTTTATAAGAAAAATAATCTAGATAAAAATTGTCCCTATAATAATTTAGAACAAGATATTTATAATTTGAAAAATGAAGGTAATATAGGACTGCAACTAAACAAGCTACTCTTTTAAGTGATAACTCCAACCATAATCCTTTATGGCTAGATGAGGACCTTGTTTTATCTAATAGCTACAAAAGAAGCTCTCAAGACTTAATTGAGAATTTGTTTGGTACTGAGTTGGTCAAGCTCTGCAGCTCTCAAGACCTAATAATTTGCAATGGAGTAATGAAGTGGCCAAACTCCAACCAAATGACCTATATTCATGGGCTAGGTAGTAGTGTTGTAGATTATGTGATATCTGATATCCCCGTTTCCAACCAAATAACAATTTTTGACCTTTTAAATGACCATGAGCTTGACTCTGATCATAAACCTTTAACTCTAACTCTAAAATTCTCCATGCATAGGAGCACCATTGAAGAGAATTCTGATAATCAAAGGAATTGTCACTTTGACAAAAGTAAAGTTGACATTTTATTAAAGGATTTAAATATTAAATTAAACCTCCTAACTTATAAGGACAACATTGAAGAACTCTATCATAATTTTACAACTACCCTTTCCACTTCTATTAATAAGCTCTCTTTCGAGGTGTCCCATAAAAAGAATAATAAAACAACCAACCCTTGGTATGATAAAGAATGTAAAATTTCTAGGAAAGCCATTAGGGATGCTTCTAATGAGCCCTTAAAACTCGATAAGATCAATACGTACAAAGCCCTAATTAAAAGGAAAAAAAGATACGATATCGATTAAAGGCAAGAGAAAATTTCACAACTATACAAGTTGGATCCTAAGAAGTTCTGGAGCCAAATTCTAAAACGCAATACTAAAGAAAATAATAGGATTCCCTTAACGGACTGGAATTCCTACCTTAAAATTATTTATGAGTTCCCTATTGCCATGGACACCATTCCTATTGTCCCTATAAAGGAAGAAGTTTTTTCTTTATATGACATAGAGTTCGGGGTTAAGTGGCTTGCAAATGGGAAAGATAAGGACATTGAAGGCTACCAAGATGAAATTTTTAAAATCAGAGGGCCAATCCTTATCCCTCACATACACAATCTCTTCAATTTAGCAGTCAAGCAGGGATTCCCTAAACCCTGGATGCAAAGCCTCATTGTTCTTATTTTTAAAAATGGAGATAAAAGCATTCCCTCTAATCATAGGACCATTATGATTAGCCCAATTTTAGCTAAGCTTTATGGAATTATTTTGGAAAAGAAGATTAGCATTTGGCTAGAAAGTCACGGTAAAAGAGCTAAAGGCCAGGCCGGGTTTAAGAGATATCATTCAATTGTGGATCATCTTGTTACCTTTAGGATCATTGCAAAGAAGTTCTGCAATACTAAAACCAATCTTTTTTGTTATTTTGTTGACTTTAGAAAAGATTTTGACATGGTTCCTAGGAAAAACCTTTGGAATATGTTGGAAGATATAAAAGTGCCTCTTGAGTTGAGAGTTGTTGCAATAAGGATGTATGAGAACGTTATTCCTAAGTTTAAAAACATTGAGGGCTAGTCAAAAGAGATTAACTGCAATATCGGAGTCAAACAAGGTTGTTCCTTGTCCCCTACCCTTTTTGGCATATACATTGATAAGTTAGAAGAATGCTTGGAAAAAGCAGGTTGTGTCGGCCCTAGTCTCACTGGTATAGTCATCAATCTTCTTATTTATGCCGATGATATCATTCTTATGGAAAGGAGTCCCCATGATCTTGAAAACCAACTAAGAATCCTCAAGGATTTTTGCTCCAATACGGGTATGACTGTTAATACTGATCAGACTAAGGTCATGATTATTAAATCCAATAAGATCCCTTATGATACCTTTGTATATGAAAACAACAACTTGGAGGAAGTGACTTCATACAAATATCTTGGAATTGATATTCATCACAATCTCAATTGGAATTATAGCATTGAGGAAAGGATTATTGGGGGATGGAAAGCTTATTATGGGCTTGAAAACAATTGTAAATCAACTGATATTTGGAGTTTGGATAAGAAGAAACTCCTCTTTGAGACTCTTATTACACCTGTTATTCTTTATGGATGTGAAGTGTCACATACGCACTACGACATAATAAATTTTCTGCTTTTTTCTCGAGGGACAGAATCCCCGAAGTCCTACGGGGCTTAGCATAGGCTAGCTCTTCCCTTTTTCCACCTCCATGTGATCATTGATCATGATCATAGGCCAAACAACTAGGCGCCTTTTCGCATTTCGCAGCTCAACGATATAAGTGAGTCGAGTCTTTCGACTCTACAAACCCCGAAATGTCGAAATGCTGAAGAGGCTTCGATCAACAATTATCCCCCTGGGCTATGCCTTGGCACGTATCACCACTTCTCATAAGACCGTAGTATTATTCCCTTCGGGACTTATCAATAGGGGAGCCCGACCTCTTGTCAACGGGACTCCCGAATTCTCGATTTTCGATTTCCCAAAATGGCCTTTGTCACATTAGCCCTCCTGGCTATGCCCTGATCTGGGGGACCACTCCTCATAAGACCTCCATCCTATTTATTTATGTATTTATCAATACAAGAGCCCGACCTCTTGTCAACGGGACTCCCCAATTCTCGATTTATGAAATCCCGATGGACTCTTCCTTTCGAGATTTTCCCCAAAAACCTGGATTGCTGCCATGTGTCCTCCCTCAGATGGATGGTCCTCGTCGTTTCACGATTTCGTGACTTGCGACCGCCAGTGACACAAATCCTCTGTTAATTCGAATCCCCGGTATCCGAAATATTGATGGACTCTCGATATTCGCAATGTGTCCTCCACGAATGGACGGTCCAGATCATTTCGAGACTTCGCCAGGTGCGAAGTCAAAATGCTCACCTTCCTCTTTTGTTTCCCAATGTCTAAATCCATGAAATGGGAGATCTCGCGACATGTGTCCTCCCTTAATCGGATGGTCCAGATCTATTTCGGGACTTCCACCATGGAGTGTCCCGATATCTTGTCCTCGAGACCTCCGAAATCTCGATACCAACTCCTCTTTCGGTACTTTCACCTCTGTTCACGAAGGCTTGACCCTCATGCATATCCTAACAGATCCAACAATTTTTCTAACTAAGATCTGACGGTTTAGGTCTGTCCCACGCTGTGCACTCTCCTGCTTCTCTTTGGACGTGGAAAACCAATGGTCCGGATCTCTTCCTTTCTGCCACAGAGCACATTGTGGTTTCGGGTACCAGGAGTTTTTGACTTGGGAAGACAAGGGTTCTTTCCCTTTGGTTTCCCGGGTGCCGAAACGTCGAAATGCCGACCGACAACCACGTGTCCCTCCAATGGACAAATACAACCTTTACCCACGATCAACCGTTATGATCTTTCTAGGATGATCAGTGGTCACGATCAAATCCCGGCTTTCTCAAACTTATTCACACTTAGAACTATTTCGGGGTTTCGGTTATCGTGATTTCATGACTTGGGATGACCAGGGTTCTTTCTCTTTGATTCCCCAAATGTCGAAACACTGAAACACTTACCGACCACCACATTCCCTTATAAAAGGATGGTCCAGATACTCCCACGGACCTTGGGGATCTACGGTCCTAATTTCTTCACTACTCATGAAGATAAAAGAAAAGGGTTGGGGCATTTAACGCCCGCGTTTCTTCCTCCAATCTAACGGTTGTGACTGACTGCATATCTTTCGACAAGATCTCGTCCGTCAATTGATACTTATCCTTACGCTGCCATTTTGGGATTTTGCGGATCAGGGTTTCAGGAATTGGGAGTGTGACAGGACTCGTGCTTAGATACCCCGGGTGCCGAAATGCCGAAATGTAGGGATTTTAAGAGGCCCATTCTTCCTTGTACAGGTTGGCTAAGACTTGCGCCTTCAAATCCTTTTTCAGGTTCTTGGTAAGCTTTCCAAGAAGGGTGTCTCTATGGGGAGATCTATCCAGGGTATTACCCGAGACGGATAAGGGTATAGATTTCCTGAGAACAGACTTGAAGTCTGAATTAGATCATTATATATATATAGCGATTTATAAAACATAAGCCATATGTAGTTTTTCCATTATAAGCATGCAACCACCATTTCTGGTCAAAACACCACACAGACAGTCTTATACTGAAACCATTTATAATTGCACAGACTATGATCATAAATGTCAGAATATACATTTCAAGATGCAAGATGTAAAATACTTATCAGAAATAACACCATATGTGATTGCAACTGCTGAGAGGGGTGCTCATTTCCACCCAAGCGTAGGCTCAGCGACTCCCAACGGATTTACCACTAGCCACCCCCAAGCTGAGACCATGATGCTGCAAGACTGAGTCTTTGTTTTCCAGTGACCGAGAACGAAGGTTACTCTCCTTCTTCTCTACTATCACTCACTCTGTATTTTTCTAAAGTTATTTTCCTTCCCTCGCGTATGCCCTTTGATAGCACACTCTTCCTGCCTTTTCTCCTTTTGGCGAGGTTGCATGTGGCACGATCTTCCTCATGGTGGTCAGGTCTGAGGACTCTACGGATGGGTGGTTCACCCCCATCCCTCATTACTCATGAGGATCCCTTTACCTACCAACTTGGCGAGTCATTTAATTTGGGGCCAGCGAGCCACTCTTGGTACTCCGAGCTAGTGAAGTCCAAAAACGATATTGGTTTCGGTGGAAGTTAACGCCACCTTTCCAAGTGCCTTCCAGCACCTTTCTTCAGCCATCGTGGTCTCTTTTTCAGCACATCCCCCTCTCAACAGTCCTGCAATATATATATATTTATAATATCATTTACATTCATCGACCTTTTTCACAAGGTCCATTCACATCACACATTCACATTTTTGAGTTTTCCACAATACTTGGCTAGTATAGTTATTTTTACAGACTGGGGGAAATAGGGTGTTACAATTCCCTCCCCCTTAAAGGAACACCGTCCTTCGTGTTTTTTCTCAAACACCTGTCATGCCTTTCTCATTCGGCCACTTCAGAAGGCTTGACCTTCATCCTAGATACGGTCCTTTTCCAGGATCTCAGTCTTCGTCACCTACCTTCCAAAATTCTTGGACAACAAGCACATTAATCACAATTTTGCGCAAAAACATCTTATTGTTGCTCATAATTTAAAAGGAAAATTTCATAATTTGAGCACAATACTTATCTGTGCAGTTTATGGATCTGTATCCACATGGTAGTTTTGTTATCCATGCTCATCATCCTCCTTGACGTACCCATTGGATGCATGATTCCAATTCAATAGCTCACAAGAGCTATCATGATTTCATCTTCCTTTCCAAGGTTTTCCCACATGGGAAACTACCCCCTATGTGCATGATCCCAATAATTTATAGGAAATTATTAAGGTCTCCTCTTCCTTGCGGTCACTCACCCTCCAGGCCCAAGCTCAGGCATCCCCTTCACTATTATACAGTCCCTCGGGCAATCCATCTTTCCCTGCCGATGTTTTCTTGCACAGGAATCTTAGAGATCCTATCGAGTCTTACAGTTGAGGCGTCCCTCAGACTTGCTCTGCCGAGGCGTTCCTCTAGCTTGTGTTACCTCAACACAATAATTTTCAGGTGATCATGGCTTATCACGGGGTTTTCATGGCTCAGCAGTAGCCACATT
Source organism: Picea engelmannii (assembly GCA_009831015.1). Taxonomy (NCBI): domain Eukaryota; kingdom Viridiplantae; phylum Streptophyta; class Pinopsida; order Pinales; family Pinaceae; genus Picea; species Picea engelmannii. The sequence goes on from ML778632.1 coordinate 235,474, forward strand.
CATCATCTTCAGCTTTGACAGCCTTCATTTGTTCCTTTCAGGACAAATATTTTCTTCTCACATGTATCACAGGTACACAAGATTTCATGAGATGTCATCATAAATTCTAACTTTCAAAATTTTATTGCAAACCTGTCACCCACAGATTTATCAAGTCTCGCAATTTGTTTTCATATTTGTCCCGCTCAGGAACCAGATTCATAATTATGGGACTTTCCTTCCCATAACATTTTAGCTTAGTAGGAAATTAGTCTTCCTTATGAGCTTACAGCATTGCCATATCCAAGACTCCTTCTTCCTGCATTCATTCCTCAGCTAATCAAATTGTTAGTTCTCATGTACTTACATTTTATTTCACCTTTACAACATCGTCACAACAATTTCAGAATTGTGCATACTAACAATCAAATTCACTTTCTCAAAAGGAAATAACCTTCCTTGCAGTTTGGCTCAGCATACAATCGGTCTTTCCTATGGGCTTACCTTACTGCCATATCCATGACCCCCCCTACTTCCTGCAATTCATTCTTCAATCAGCCAAACAAATTGTTAGATTTTCCATGTAC
>ML778632.1:300129-314822 GCA_009831015.1 Picea engelmannii
CTGGCTGAGAAGAAGAAGATGGGTCCTCCAGGACCATGCTCAGGTCGCTCCTGCTCTCGGTACTCCATGTCTAGGACCATGTGGGCCTCGAGACATGATCTCCTAGTTATCCCTAGATATCGGGGATAACAAGGTGGAACTAGGACCAATACCAACCCCCTGTGCACATGTATTTATCTGAATTAAGGAACAAATTTTTTAAAAGGTATCTTTATGATATCTGTAACTACTTCCTCGCCCCTCTTTATATTGTAATTTATGAGTTCCCAAGGAAAAAAATATATTAGAGCCAGGACTGGAATGAAATGGGTAGCAAACTAGTATCTACGAAAATACTACTCATACATTAGGGTGTATGGTTCCACTGGGGCCCCACATTTCTTAACTTACTTTCTCTTGGAATGTATTCTAATGAGATAAATCTCCTACCAAACCATGGGAATGGGGTTACCTCTCTTCTCTTTTGCAGTAGAAAAACAATCTCACCTTTTTTTCCCATCCACACAGGAAATTACACCCTATCTAACAACCACCATGCTATAAAAGAAGCAGAATCCATACAAGATGTTTCACTATGCCTTGGAGAGCCAAAAGGTTATGACCCACATGATCTTATGGTTGTCCATGTCATATATGTAGGTCTCACCCATCCTAATATGCATGTGGTTGATTTTGAGGAAGACAAGATCAAAGGAGTTCTTTTATATGAATAAGTTTTACAAAATATACCTAATGATGCTTCCAAATAAGAGTTGAAATATAAGAAAGAAGAAATGAAGAATATTACACTGGAACAATTTGAAAGACTACTACAAGAAGAGCATAATAAATTGAACACCAAAGAACAATAAAATATCAAAAGGGTAGAAGATTTAATGAAAACGATACTATGGGGTGAGGAAGAGTACCAAAGAAAACATACTAAGGAAGAAAGAATAAGAAGGGAAAATGATGTCAAATCTTAGCAGGAGGCCCTTCGATAGAATAAATCTGAAGAAGAGGCTAAAATATTGGCTAACGAGGAAGAATATAGAAGACTTGTTGATGAAGTAGAGGCCAAACAATTAGATGAAGAGACTGAGGCTAGAAGAAAAGCAGAGGATAAGTTGAAACAACAAAAATCACAGGAATTGAGAAAACCCCTAGGTATCCCATAAACTCCCAATCTCGACATGGTGGACATTTCACCCCTAAAATACACTCCCCTCAATGCCATCCCAGGTGACTCAACCTCCTCTTCACAAATTTTTAGTTTTGAAGGTATTGCAGTGGCCATTGGAGACTACTACTATGATGATAGAACAAAGAGCATTGGAAAGAGGTTAAACAAGAGGAAAAGGGGAGAATCTACCAATTTCATATCATCTACAAGGAGGGTTGTGGAATGGAAATTCAGGCCTAACCCATAAGAAAATGTTCTTTAAGCATCTTTTGCCCTCCATGCATTTGCATGAATAAATTCCTCATATGTTCTTTAGGTTTCTAACACCTTAGGTACATCCTGAACCAAAATCACAGAGTTGGAGGAAGAATTGAAAAATGTGAAGGATCAACTCACTTCATAATTCGAGAGGGCCACAAGGGTGGTTGATACCCTCAACACATAAAATATAAACAAAGTGTTGCAAGTACAAAAGGATGATATGATTGCAGAATTTGAAAGAATGATATAAGTACAACGAGACACCTATACTAAAGAATTATAATCTTTCAAACTGAAACTTTGTGATGAGATAAAAAATATTAAAAGAGAACGCACTAGAGAAGCTCCCAAGTTGCAAACATAATTGACTCGATCTAAAGGATTCATGGAGAAACAAAAATACTAGATCCTAATGTTAGAACAAGAGAAGCATAAACTTGAAAGAGCACTGGAAGAAAGTAAGGAATCCACTCTAGTTATAGAAAATTTCAAAGCCAAGGCATTGGAACTAAATGAGAAACTCAAATTCAAACAAAAGGAATTTATATATCTACTCAGTGATATGCATATTGATCAAGACTATCATCTAAGGATGCAAGACAAAATGACTAAAATTTAAGGACAATACTAGTGGGAAAATGATTCCTTTGGAAAAATTAGCAGTTTGAAAGAAATGTACAAAGCTCCCCCGACCACACTACCACTATATGCTAAGAAATAAAAACTTAGATATCATGTCTTCTTTGATACTTGGAAACCATTATTAAAATGCATTCAATTCATTCAATAAATAACAATTAATTATTTCAAGAAGTTATGGAGTAATTCAAATGGTCTCATGGAGGAAATCAAAATGCAATAGATGATCCCCATTGATGAGGGAACACCTTCCATAACAATAATAATTAAGGTGGAGAGATACATGGAAGCTAGTAGAGTAAATATCGAAAAATTGACTCAGATAAAAAAGGAATTTCTAGAAGAATACCTGTTAAAACCTGCGAGGCTGATCAACATGACTCAGGACTTTGTAAAATGCACAACACAAGAGCTAAAACAAGAAATTTGTACTTAATTTTGTGATGGATAATTAGACATAGAAAAAATGCAATCAGGAAAACTAGAAAACATCATGAAATATTATTCCCTCTAGGAAGAATATCAAGATTAGATGCAAAGGTAGAGTAGCTCGTAATGATACATTTTTTGTAACTTCTCGAGATGTCTCATTCTCTCTATGTTGTAATTATATTTTGAATAGGAATGTGAAGATTTTTTTTTTTAAACCACCCTTTGCTCATGATTGGGCCACAAATATGTAAACAAATGCTCAAAAAACTATAAAAGAGGAGGACTTTCCATGAAAAAGGGATTTTGGTTTTCAGATTGTAACTGAACAATATTATTATTGTATGTTTAATTTGAACTAGAGACATTTTGAAGATATTGGTGTGAATATGTATGAATGATATTTTTCTATTTATGCATGTTTATTTCTAAGATGTGTGAATGTTAGTCATATGAACTACTTCTAGACTAATTTTTTATATGTCTAAAGTTTCCATGATTTTTAAATATAAGTGCAATGTCAATTTTATTAGTTGGTGAATCAACTGTTTGTTTCCAACTCATTATATTGTTAAGACTTCATGTTCTTTCCTTATGAATTATTTCGGTGTAAGTAACACAAATATTTAACTGCACTTATCCTTTTAGTTTTCTCTTGATCAGGATAGGATAGAATAAAATAGAATAGAAGTGCATCTTAGTAAAATAGATAATAATTTTTGTCTAGAATTAGTTATTTAAAGCTTTAATTCATCTGAGAACCTTCACTTCTCATATTTATATTTAGTTAGTAAAGTAGTTAAACTGGTAACGAGGCCAAAAATCTTGTCGAAAATGCTAATCCCAACTAGAGTGGGTCTAACTGGGACCTTCCATCAGGTGTTTTCCTTTACCTACTTGAATGGGTCATTCTATCTCATCAACACTTCACTGTGGTTGTCTCTGGGGTCCCTAATCAATATATGTGTGTTTCTATGAAAAAGCATCAGTCTGCACTCTATTCTTGGATTCCATCTTTCCCTTACCCTTGACTAGGTGGGAATGGTGCTTACCACCAAGATTTTCTTCTTCAAGCAATCTATGTTGATCAATAATCAATATTTCACAAAAAAATTCAAAGGAGTAGTCCTTACCATCTTGATTACATGCATGCTAATTGATGTGGAAGGTCAATACAAACACATCAAATGGTGTTCTGAAATATATCAGGACAAAATCAATGAGTTGTGGATCCTTCATATAGTATTTCTCTCCACATTCTATCAACTTCAACTGGATTTCCTTAACACACGCTAAATAGTCCTCAATTCTCTCAAAGGAATGAGGATCGAGAGAGATAAACTCTTTCTCCAACTACATGATGTGGATTTCGTCGACTCATTCGAACAAGGTCTTTACCTTCTTCTAGAACGGATGTGAACAATCAAGTCCACTGATATGAAAATGGATTTCCCATGAGATGTATGTGGTGATGTCCCCTAGAGCCTCATCCTTCTTTCCATCAATAGTGAATTTTTATGAAGAATATGTTGGATCTGGGATTGTGACCTTGGTATACTACCACAATCCATTACCTTTCAACAAGGTTTCCATGTTTGGATCACATACTACATAATTTGATCTGTTCATAATAATAGGATCAATATTCATGTTGGATTACTGAGAGGGGGGATGGATCTGTAATAATACTTTTTAATCATTTTTAACCACAATATATATTTATGATCAATTTTACCAATATCATTGAATAAGTGTAGAATAAATAAACCATGAATAATGATAAATCATACACATACAAAGTACACCAATAATTTTACGTGGAAACCTAATGCGGGATAAAACCACATAATGTTTTTTATTATATTTCTTTAAGAATTACTTTCACTGGAATCACCAACTTCCTTTTTTCTCCAGCTGCAACTGGAAGGAGGCTCCAACCCCCTAGATTCTCAAGATACAAAAACCAATCAATATAGTAGCAATGCATCCATGTAGATATGCATGATACAAAATATACCATACAACCAATAATCCCTCAGGGAAAAAACTCAATTACCCATGGTCATACCCCAAGAATTCACCAAAGACCTAATTAAGACAAGCATATAACATACCTTTTGTTACTGTAGATACCTTTGTTGTACCTTCACAAATAGATCTTCATGTAGCCTCTTCTCAGCTCTGCAAATTGCCCCTGATGATAGATTTGATATTTATTTTATTCACCCTTGGCAACACTCATGTGCTCTATCCATATTAAACTCATGGGTATCTGTGCTTTGTCCCATTGTGGCCCGTGGATGTTCGTTCCATTCTAGTATTACAACCTATGAATGTCTTTAGTAAAACTCTAGTTCAATACACACAGTCTCAACCCTTCGACCCTTTAAACTTCACTCATCATTTCTTCAGAATCATTGCTATATATTTTTCAATGGTACATGCCTAAAACATTTTATAAAAGAGATATTCATTGTGCTCAAATTAGGTGCTAATGAGAGACCCTTTCTCTCTTATTTATACTTTCCAAGTAGTTTTTGTCTTCTAACTATTTTACCCAACTTCCTTCTTTTATGGCTAACCCACTTTTAACTACTTTACCCACTTGCAACCAATTTACCATTAATATAAAACTCACCACTTCTTGTTTCAACTAATTTATTTTTAATTATTTTCTAATTGCAACAACTTTACTTCTGATTAACTCCTAGTTACAACCACTTTGACTAGTAAACTTCTTCTAGGAGATTCTAGAATAATAGAATTATTTTACCTTGTAGGGGTTTCTAGATAACTCATGAGGTTTATCCAACTTTACTAATCCATATCTCCTCAACCGTGAAGAACTAAGTGACATACCACATATCACTGAAAATGACATGACATGTAATATCCATCTATGATAGTCTTTCCTGCAATTGCACTGATCTTCATTATGTAATTCCTCAGAAAAACATGGGTCCCTTATACACACTTATGGAGCTACCAGAAGTTTCTACCAGATTTTCTTCAAGGTTTGACATCAATGACAACCAACCAAATTAATCAACAATCTCCCCCTTTGACATTGATGGAAGCACTATGATGCAATAATGAAGTCATGAAACCCATGCTCCCCCTGTGATCATCGCTCCCTCTATTTTTTCTCTCCATGAATTTGATGAATATTTCCCCCTTTGACATCAATGACAAAGGGAACTTCCCGTTGGGGATACTCCCCCTGGCCAAACTTTCCTTGAGGATGATCGTCTATTTGAACTGTCCTTTTTCCTCTTCATGGTGCTTCCTCATGTACATATATGAGATATAAGAATAGCATTCAAAAATCATCGTGGGGCATAAATTATGCCAAGTTTCTGGTGAAGATACTCAAAATATTCCCTTGGAAGTGGTTTTGTAAATATTTATGCAATCTTTTATTTGGTCCCAACATAGTCAACTGGAATGTTCTTCTCCAAAACTTGTTCCCGTATAAAATGAAACTTTATTGGAATGTGATTAATCTTGGAGTGCATCAATGGATTCTTTGAGATATTTATGGTGCTTGTGTTATCATAGAATATCAGGATGGGCTCATCATACTCAACCTATATATCTTTCAATGTTTGTTTCATCCATAAGACCTATGTACAACATGATTTTTCTGAAATATACTTTGCTTCAGCTAGAGACAATGATACTGATGATTTTTTCTTACTTAGCCAAGATACCAAGTGCTCACCCAAGTAGAAGGATACTCCACTTGTACTTCTTAGATCATCAATGAAACCTGCCCAATCTGCATCTATGTAGACAATAAGTGATAGATCCTTCCATTTTGGATACCATAATTCAAACTTTTTTGTACCCTTGAAATATTTGAATATCCTCTTTACTCCTAAGACATGTGATTCCTTTGGTGTTTCTTGAAATCATTCCACCTGTCCAACTTCCTCCATCACATCTGGTTTTTAAGCTATCAAACATGGACCTATACTACTTATGATATGTAGCCTTTGAATCATCATCTTTACTTAACTCTCATCTGGTTTACATAGGAGCACCGACTAGTTTACAATATTCCATTTCGAACCTCTTTATCATTTCTCTAATATACTTGGTTTGAGAGATAAAAATGCCTTGGTTTCTTTGAGATATCTGAATACCCAAAAATAAAGATAATTCTCCAAGTAATGACATTTTTAACTCATCCTCAATATCATTTGCAAATTTATGGCTCATCCTGTCATCATCACTGCCAAATATAATATCATCAACATAAATTTCAATTAACAAAATACTATCTTGATTTACCTTGATGTAGAGGTTGTTGTCTGCATTCCATTTTATGAACCCTTGTTGTTGTAAGTACCTATTCAGTATGGAATACCATGCTCTAGCAACCTTTTTAATACTATACAAGGCCTTCTTCAACTTTAAAACATAATCTTCATTATCTGATGACCTAAATCCTTCTGGTTGCTTAATGCAGACTTCTTGATCTAGATCCCCATTTATGAAGATTGATTTTACATCCATCTAACATACCTTAATATTCTTGGAGCATGAATAATATAGGATCAATTTGATTTCTCCCATTTAGGAAAATGGGGAAAACGTCTCTTCAAAGTCTATACCTTCAACCTGATTATATCCTTTACATACCAATCTTTTTTTCTTCTTGGTAACCTGTCCATCTTCTTTCAATTTGTTTATGGAGAACCACTTTATACCGATCACATTATTTTTTATTGGCCTTGGAACTAATTCCCAAGTGTCATTATTCTCTATCGAATATAACTCTTCATCCATGGCTTTGATCCAGAATTCATCCTTATTGGCTTCTTCAAATCTGCTTGGCTCAATTGTTGATAGTAGTGTCAGGTGTAGTTATTATGGTGAATGGATTCTTCTTCTAGTTTCAACTCCTGCATATTTTTTCCTGATCATTTGACCTAATGGATGATTCTTTTATATTCATCTACTAGGTGTCTTTGGAGGTACTCAAATATCTTATTGTTCTTTATCTTCTTCTTCTGACTGCTCTTCTTCTTCTTCCTCTTTTGTTACTTCTTCTTCCTTTACTTCTTCTTCATAAACCTATTCCATTGAATCCTTGCCTTATTATTTTATCCTTCATCCATCTGTCTCATCAAACGTCACATTGATTATTTCCACAATTTTGTTGAGCCTTGTATTGAAGAATTTTCATGCTTTCCTTGTGCTTGAGTACCCAACATGTATACCTTTGTCAACATGAGATCCAAACTTTTTTATTTTTTCATCTTCTCTTTTAATGTAGCATTTGCTTCCAAAAACTTTGAAATTCTTCACATTCCCTGGTATTCCTTTCCATAGCTCATAAGGCATTTATCACTGTTTTTTGAGCATTCCTCTATTTTGAATGTGAACTATTGTATGCATTGTCTATACCCAAAAAACGTCTGTCAACTTGGAATACATTAACATATTTTGAGCCATTTATTGTATTGTCTCATTCTTCCTTTCGATGACTCCATTTTTTTTAGGTTTCCTGGAAATGGAAAATTGCCTCTTTATCCCATGTCTACTACAAAAGTCCATGAATTCATTTGAAGTAAAATATCCTCCATTGTATGATCTCAAACATTTTATTTTTGAATCTATTTCAGTTTCAACCATCTCCATGTACATTTTGAAGTTCTCCAATGCCTCCAACTTCTTCTTGAGAAAACAAACTACAGTAATGATTATGTATTCATAAAATAATAGCGTAAATTACTTCTCACCTTTCAAACCATTTTTTATAGTCAGTCCAACTAGATCAATATGCACAATTTCTAGTGGTCTTGTTGTGGAGTATTCCTTTTATTTGAACTTGGTCTTTGATCTATTTCCTTGTTGACAATTCTTTCATAATGTATTTTTTGGCCTAACGATATGGGGAACTTCTATGACTTCTTCCTTTCTATTGACCTTGACAATATTATCAAAATTTATGTGACCCATTCTTCTATGCCATATCCAAACTTCATCTTATTTTCCTAAACAACATGTTTCCTTTCCAATTTCACTTAGTACGTATATGTTGCTTGGATTTCTCACAGAAGTCACCACCACTTTGCCTGAATATTCTTTTCTTAATTCACATTTCTGTGAATCAAACACAAATTTGTGACCTTGGTCACACATTTGACTAACACTCAAAATATTGTGTTTCATATCTTCCACTAGTAGAGCATTTTTTGCCTTGGCATCCTTACTTCCAATCTTGATTGTGCCTCTTCCAATGATTCTGGTTGAGTTGTCATTTTCAAAAGAGTCTGACCCATATCTTTCCTTTCTCAAGGTTAGAAACATGTCCTTATCTCCCGACATGTGCTTTGAGTAACCATTGTCAACATACCAACCATGTTTCTTGTGTTGATATTGTAGAGCGAGTGTGAATTCTTCATTGTTGTACTAATTATGCTTCCTTATCCATATTATTTGTGATTATTGTCTATGACTATTGTTACTCTATTGTGATTCTCTTGGAGGAGATTTTATTCTAAAATATTTGGTCATGTTTCCAAAGTTGTTGCACTTATAACATTCCACTTCGGTACCCAAATATTCAAACTTCTTGTAGCTTATGTTCTTCATTTCATTAGGCCTTCTTGGATAAGAATTTCTTGTATAGACTTCATAGTTTTTTCTATTTTTGTTGTTGGATCTGCAATTCATAGCCTTGTGCCCAAATTTATTACATGATTAACATAATCCAATAAAAATTGTTTGATACCTAGGAGCTAGATATCTTATGAAAGGTGTTGTTTTTCTGAATCCTTCTTCTTCTTGAGATATTTTTACTTCTAACTAGTGCTGATTTTGAAATCTGAATCTTCTTGGAGGTGGAGTATATCTATGATCTTCCTTTTCAAACTTATTTTCTTTTTCCTTCTCATTAGATCCTCTGTCTATCTCTACATAACTTCTTTGCTTTGTTTCCTGATCTGTTGTTTTGGAGCTTGAACCCTTTTCTGTCTGGTTGTATCCTTGTGCGAACTTGTCATGATGTGGCCTTTGACTGCTAATAACATTGTCCAAAACTTTAGGTTTGTTTTGCATGTTTTTCTTCTGAAGGTCTTTTCTCAATATAACAATCTTTACTTCCAAAATTCCAATGGTATTGTCTCTTTCTTCTAACTATTCTCTTAGTGCTTATTCATTTCTCTTGTCTTCTTGTACTTGGATTTTTAATTTATTCATCATCTGCTCTAGTTCTTCGGAGTTGGAATTTTGAGCTCCCTCTTTTCTTTTCAGTTCTACCTGTAGCGACTTGTTTTTCTTCTTTTCCTTTTTGATAAATTCTATGGCACTCAACAATTCTTCTTTGTAATCAAACTATGCATATTCATATTCTTCTTCGGTGCCTTCTTCATAGGAGCATTCTACTGCCATAAATATAACTCTTTCTTTATCACAATCATTGACTTCATCTTTGTCTGATGTGGAATTGTCTTCTTTGGTGCAAAGGATTTTCTTGAAAATTTTCTTTTTGGTTATTTTGCCTTTGTATATTTGTTTACCCTTAGAGTCATCTTCTTCATTTCTTTTCTTTTTCTTATGGGTACATTTATTAGAAAAATGACCAACTCCATCACAATTAAAAAAAATCGACGAAATATTACCTCTATATTTGTCGGTTACCTTTTTCCGCCTTCTGACGAAGTTAGCTACTTCTTCATCGAATTCTAAGATATCACTATTGCTACTATCTTAATTTTACTTTTGATTTCTCTTTTTCCTTGTTTTCTTAGATTCTTTGAATGCTACTTCCTTTGTAACTAGATTGTGTTGCTTTCTTCTCATCTCATAAGTTGTAAGTTTCCCATGCAACTCATCCATGGTCAATGCATCTAGATCTTCTCTCTTTGGTAGTGCTAAAATATTTGAATCAAATCTCATTGGTAATGATATAAATACCTTTTTGACAACAACTTGTTCATTTACTTCGTCTCCCAAACCTTTGATATTGTTTACTACTTCATCAACTCGTAGAAAGTATGAAACTATGTTTTCATCATCATTCATCTTCAACTTTTTGAACTTTGCTCTGAATATTTGAATTTTAGCTTCCTTGAATTTCTCATCTCCTTCATATATATTCTTTAGTTTGACCCAAATGTGTCTTGTGGAATCACAACGCATAACTTTGGTGTATATTGATTTAGTAAAACTATTAAGGAGTGCACTTGTGGATCTTGAATTATTTTCTTCAAGTTTATTTCCATCTTTATCTATTGGAGGATTTTTTGGTGGTTTGTATTCATCTACTACCGATCGCCAAACATCAAATCCTAGTGCTCGCATGTCTGTCTTCATTATTCTTCTCTAGAAAGCATAATATTCCCCATCAAAATGTGGTATCCCAATCTTAGAGTAATCCATGATCTCCTTCCAGTGGTTAAAATTCCTTTTGAAGGACTTACTCCGATACCAATTGTTGGATTACTGAGAAGGGGGGTGAATCAATAATAGTATTTTTTAATCCTTTTTAACCACAATATATATTTATTATCAGTTTTACCAATATCATTCAACAATTGTAGAATAAATAAACCATAAATAAATCGTAGAAACAGAACAACCACGATCACTTGTCCTGATCACCCCCTAGCCTGACCATGACTCCATAAGGGAAAACTAAATCACACTCTTTAGCCATTATCACCTTCAACAGTTCAGAAAATATTTTTTCCTCAAACAAAATACGTTAATAACAACAAAACAATTATCATTCCCCAACATACTAAGCAACATCATGCCTCCCACATATGTTGTATTTATCTTGTGCCTAGGAATTTCCATTCCTTTCCCTCCTTGGGGAAATTCGTAGCTTTACAAATCCCTGCTTTTTAGGGGCTTCTAGTGACATAACTCAACTTTTGACACTTGTAAAAATTATCTCTGAGTTAACTCAAACTTGTTCCCCACTCATGGAGTCATAGTCAGCTATTTTTAATCTGGTTGTTCCATTTGTATTCCATCATTTAATTTATTAAAAATTTGGTCTCATACATTTTTCCATCAAAAGAGGGCAGTTGGGAAAGTATAACCTTTTCCCAACAGTCATAAAAATAATAATTACATATTCAAAAATTCTAAATTCAAATTTTCCATAAATGGTAGTTTATTTCTAAATTTGAATTTCCATAAATGAAAATTTATTTCTAAATTCAACTTGGAATTTATTTTATAATAATTTGAGGATATCACATCCTCTCCCCATTAAGTACAACATTGTCCTCAATGTTCAATAATCTCTCAAAACAGAATTGGATAATATTTCATCATATCTTCTTCCAATTCCCAAGTGGCCTCATTAGGACTAAAGTGCTTCCATTGCACTTTTACCTTGGAGATGGCTCTGATCCAAGGTATTGTTTCTTTACTATCCAGAATGCATAGAGGTTCTTCTTGGAATTCGCCTTCTAGTTCCACCTGCACAATGTTCCAATCAATGATGTGAGTAGGATCATGAATATATCTTTTCAATAATGAAAAATGAAAAACATTATGAAATTTTAAATTTGCAGGAAGTACCAATTGATACACCACTGGTCCGATTCAAGTTAAGATATCGAAAGGAGCACAAAACCTTGGCACCAACTTGGAACAATTTTCTATCTTTAAGGAGCTTCTTCTTTCTTTAACTTTTAGATATACATGTTCCCCAATATTGAATTCTTTATGTCTCCTTTTTAGGTCTGCATAGATTTTATGTCGATCTTGTGCCTCTTTCAATTTCTATTGTACCCTTTTTACCATTTTATCCATTTCTTGGATAATTTTTGGTCCAACCATAATCCTGTCAACCGGATTATCCCAACTGATCGGGGTTATGAATTTCCTTCGGTATAACATTTTGAAGGGACTCATCTTAGTCGATGCTTGATACCCATTATTTTATGAGAACTCAAGTAAGTGCATATATTCTTCCCACTTAGTTGGTTTTGTTCTTACATACATTCGTCACATGTGTTGGAACTATTTTTACAGGCAGCGTAGACTTGTCATTGATGGAAAGTACAGTTGTGATGCTGGCTTAAGTACAACAGTGAGATAAGCTCAGGAGGAATAGCATTCTTATACGCGCAAGAAGCACAGGAAAGAGACTGAGAGCCGTCGGATCTCACTCCGAAATACCGACAGCTGTTGGATCGGGAGAAGCTGCGCAGATGTTAAGCATAGGAGTTGGCATGCAGAAGAAGTGATCTGAGCCGTCAGATTGGAAGCAGAAACCCGACAGCAATCAGATCTACAGAAGCTGCGAGGGGGATAGGCCATCAGAGAATCAGAGATCGGGATTTTGAAATGTCCAGTTCAATTGACATCGAAAACCCCGAAATCGCGATATGCAATTTTGCGATTTGATCACAGCCGTTAAATCAAGCAGCGATTGGGACCATCCACGTGTAGACAGGAGGCTTCATCGGAGAATTGGGAATCGGAGTTTCATGAGTCTCGTGAACAATGACAACGAAAACCCCAAAATCGTGATATGCAACCGTTGAGCCAAGATTGCATATGAACCGTTGATCCAACTCATGACAGCAGACCACGTTAGAGTGACATGTGGCAGGATCCAACACGTGTCAAACCATGTGTGATGTCAGCAGAGGCATCGATGATCAGGACCGTCCATCTAAGGGACAAGTGTCGAAGATCAAGGCGTCGTCGACATTTTGTTCATCGAGAAATCGGGGATCTCGTTGACAAGAGTTTTGTGCAGTTCAAAATCGCGATCCGTGAAACCCCGATTAGTGGAAGCCAACTGTCAGAGATAAGGATGCGGTCACAGGTAACGGTCATGTGAACCAGGGTCAGCCAGGAGGGCTGAAGCACATCGCGAATCCCACAGACATAAACATTATGTCATCGTAAGTGTCGAAACTCCGATGGAGTGATAAGACCAAAGTCACACAGAGACAGGTCATATGGACCATGTTCTATCCAGGAGGGCTAGCGTACATTTTCGAGAGGTATGGTGGTGGTCACGTGATCGCAGCTCACATGGACCATTGTGTAGCCGGAAGGGGCTAAAGCTTGGGAAAGGAGCAAATCGGGGATCGGGAATCCCAGAGGCATGTGCATGGTGACATCGAAAATGTTGAAACCTCGATGAGAGGTTTGACTAAGGTCATGTGTAGATGGTCATGGAGGCCAGGGCCTATAGCCAGCAGGGCTAGCGCATGGAAAGGGGCACATCGGCATCGGGGATCGGGACTTTGTAATGACAAAGTCACTTGACATCAAAAACCCTGATTTCGTGAAATGAGAAATCACGAGTGAATCTAGACCGTCAGATCCAGAAATGATCAGGACCTTTGATTTAAAAGGGCGCGCGTAGGTTTAATTCAAATTTTAAAATAGGAGCCCGATTTCCTCCAAGCAACAAATATTGGACCCGATGAGCGTTGAACGGGTCCTGGACCAATGGGATTAAAAAGGGGTCGTTTCTCTCGGCAGAGATGCGGGTCGAAGGATGCGGAGGTCATTTTTCTGATAGTAGGGATAACTTCTGGTGGGTGATGTCATTTGTGCAGGCAACATGAAAGGTTTGAAGAAAGAGGAACCTCCTTGTGTCAGTCGGGCGGTAGATCTACATTGACAGAGAGATCTCGACTGTGGGTTCAGCAACAATGAGATCATAGGCATCATCTCCAGGTTTATTGAGTGGTTTAATATGTGTCTTTTGGTAACTGCCTGACAGTCTGTAGATCTGTGTTTACTCTTGAGATAATTTCTGTTACTGTCATAACCACTAGATGAAACTGCCTGATCCAGTGTGAAAATTAATGAAATGTGGTCAGCAGTGAGTATGAGGGTTAAAACCTTCAGTAGTAGCAATCTTCCAGCAGAAACTGGTGCTATCTTGAGGGGGTTGAAGCTCCCTTCCAAGAAAGGCTGGTAAACGAGAGAAGGTTGTAGCCTTCTGCAGTTAGAAGCCTACGTACTAGTATGAGTCTGCACTAGTACATTGTTGTAGAATGTTTTCTTAATAATAATCATTGAAGACAAAGACAACAACAGCGGTGGTTTTCTCCCTATTTGGTTTTCCACCTTAAATCCTGGTGTTCATGTGTCCTATTCATCTGTTTTAGTTTATTTTGTGGAATTACTGTTTAAAAAGACATCTGATGAAAGAAGAAATCCATAATATGATCTCTGGATGCACTACTGTTTTCATAAGAATATA